>CM021109.1:548224644-548407942 GCA_007115665.2 Sequoiadendron giganteum
GACCTTTCTTAGCATAAAACTACCCACCTAAACCTGTTGGCACTATTGGTTTGGCCCCACAACAAACAAAATGAAAATTATGCTACCTTGCAACTTTCTCTTCAATGCATTTGACACTTTTTGTAATGTTTGAAAACTTGTTGCTACAACAAAATGGATTAGATTTTTAAAAATTTAAGAGGTTATTATGGAGGGACCCTACATGATCTTGTACCTTTAAACAAAATGTTTCTATGTGCTACAGTTTTTGAGAAGCAACTCATCAAACTTTGTCACTTAGGGCTCTTAAGAGAAAGTGTTAGCAATGTAGTCTAGAACAATCGAGCATGATGGGGTACAAAATAGGACCTTTCCTAGCATAAACCCACCCACCTAGATGTGTTAGAACTATCAGTTTTACCCCATGATAAACATTATGAAAATTGTGCTACCTTACAACTTTCTCTTCAATGTATTCAAGACACTTTTTGCAATGTGCAAAAACTTATTGCCACAACCAAATGGATTGGAGTTCTAAAATTTTGAGAGAGATTATTGTGGAGGGACCCTACATGAATTTGTAAATTTCCACATAAAATTTTTAGGTTCCACAATTTATGAGAAACAATTCGTCAATGTTTGCCACTTTTTGAAACTTAGGGCTCTTAAGAGAAAGCGTCGACACAATGTAGTGTGAAATGATCGGGTATGTTGGGGTGAAAAATAAGACCTTGCCTAATATAAACCCACCCACCTGGACATGTTGGCATTATCATTTTGGCCCCATGATGAACAAAACAAAAATTATGCTACCTTGTAACTTTATCTTCAATGCATTTGACGCTTTTTGCAACATGTGAAAACTTGTCTCCATGACCAAACAAATTGGAGTTTAAAAAATATGAGAGGGGTTATTGCAGCTCGAGACCCTACATGACCTTGTACCTTTAGATAAATGTTTCTACGTGTCATGATTTCTAAGAAACAACCCATCAAAGTTTGCCACTTTTTGGCACTTAGGGCTCTTAAGAGAAAGTGTCGACACAATGTAGTGTGGAACGATTGGGCATGTTGGGGTGAAAAATAGGACCTTTCCTAGCATAAACCCACCCACTCAAATGTTTTGGAACTATCACTTTGGCCCCATGACAAATAGAACAAAATGTATGGCTCTTGACAAGTTTTTACTAAACACATTTCATGCTTTTTACAACATTTAAAAATTTGTCGTCATGGTCAAGTGGATTGGAGATTTCAAAAATTGAGAGAGGTTATTGTGGAGGGACCCTAAATGACCTTATACCTTTAGAAAAATCATTTCTAGGTTCCGTGGTTTCTTAAAAATAGCCTATTAAATTTGCCTTTTTAGCACTTAGGGCTCTTAAGAGAAAGTGTTAGCACAATTTAGTTTGGAATGTCTGGGCATGTCAAGGTGTGAAATAGTATATTTTCTAGCATAAAATTGACTATATGGACATGTTGGCATTATCAATTTGGCTCCATGACACATGAAATGCAAAGTATGGCTCTTGACAAGTTTTTACTAAACACATTTGACACTTTTTATAACATTTAAAAATTTGTTGCCATGGTCAAGTGGATTGGAGATTTCAAAAAATGAGATAGGTTATTTTGGAGGGGGCCTACATGAACCTGTACCTTTAGATGCAATGTTTTTAGGTGTCGTGATTTTTGAGAAATAACCCGCCAAATTTTTCCACTTTTTGGCACTTAGGGCTCTTCAGAGAAAGTGTCAACACAATGTAGCCTACAATGTTTGAGAGAGATGGGGTGTGAAATAGGACCTTTCCTACCATAAACCTACTCATACAGATGTGTTGGCACTATCCGTTTGGCCCGATGATGCATGAAATACAAATTATGGTTGTTGAAAATTTTTCCTTGAGTCAAGCAATTGAGGACAAGGTCTAAAAGTCTACATAAGAGTATTCAAGGAAAATCATGAGGAAGTATGGAAAAATATAGTGGAGTAGGTTGTTCACATTAAGAAGCTTAGGTACACCATATTTTGATTGAGCTAAACATTAACTAGTTTTTGACCTAATGAATTTATGACTCTCCTTATGAACCTATGACTATCCAAATGAACCTATGAATACATTCTAGATTTTTTTGCAACCTTAGAAAACTTTACCTTGCAAACATTAAAAATATTAACATTTCCTAATGTATTAGTTTAAAATGCCTCATAAAACAAGTCAATAAACACAAATACATAAATCCTACCATCCTTAGGGATGTTAGAAATAATTGTTATAAACCTATATGATTAAAATTATAAATTGATTCACCTTATGTTCTTATGCATTGGCCCTTTTTTGTCCATAGTAATATCACAAGATTATTTCTAATGTCCCAAGTTGATCTTCCTTGGGCTTAGGTATCAGATTAATCTCTAGGATTCATGGAGATACACTTTGTGTGCCGACAACTTGGCACCATTTATATTAATATCATTGTCATTAGTTGAATCTTTGTTTTTGATTAAGTAAGCAGGGATTTTGAAAGGGCCCTGATCCCTTTTATAGAAAAATATTTAGCAATAAGTGCAGCAAAACAAAGATAAACTACAATCTAAAATAGCAACAAGAAACAACTGTCATTGTCAGCAAAACAACAAGGAAGAATGAGCTACAATGCTAGAAAAAATAGAGAAAAACAACTCAACAAAATAGACTGGTCAAACACAGCAAACCAGTCAGAAACAGCAGGACAAGAACCACAACAAAAATAGACCAATAGCAAGGACAAAGCTGCCAACAAAAGACATAGCAGAGTCAACAACCAAAGTGAACCTTTTCAAGCCCCAGAGCTAGAACCCAACAACATAGCCTCTGAGGGCATATTAAATGAAACTGTGACCTTCTTAAACTGGAATTGAAATATTTTACATAGTTGTCCAAGAAGAATCTGAAATTGAAATTGAAATATTCTTATTAGAATGGTGAGATTCCCCTTTAGAGTAACTAACAAGATGAACTACAGATACTTCAAGTGAAGCATCCAAAGCCAAGCCTGAAACAACAAAATTCATAGTTAAGACAACTTTTTCCATAAAGGGGGTAGTAGGGGACTTAGGGGAGGCATCACACACAGCATTAGGAGCAACCATGTCTAGAGATAGCATAGTAGAATCCACAGGAGGAGCAACACCCACCATAGCAGTATTATTTGTTCACACAGAAGGAGAAGGAGGCCCTAAATCTTCGTCTAAAGAAGCATAATCTTTAGCAGGGAAACATTGTTAAATGTCCATGGAGAGAATTCTTCAACCAAGTAGAGGAGGAAACAGGGTGGGAGCCTCAAGAACAGTCATGAGCCAAGTGACCAACAATAAAACAACATCTACAACATAATTGAATCTTTTTTATAATCTCTCAAGCACCTAATGAGTTGTTTTATGGTTGTTTCATCTTTTCATGTGTATTTGATAGTCTCCCAAATTAGACATATAAATGGTGTCATTAATAGGGATGTAATTGTGAATATATTGATATAGAAGGTATCTGATAATTTATTCTATAGCTATATTATATTTCCTATGTGTAGGTGGTATCTTGTCAACTTGCATTAATAATTGGTATCATTGTGGAGGATAAAAGCTTTGGTTTTGTTCTTTCTCGTACCATATATGTGAGGGTGAACTACTAGTGGAGAGAACCTATACACAATTCAACCCTTTAATATCATTATTGTATTAAGTTTTTTTTCCATTCGAGAGGTGGTGACTTTGTTGTTGTAATTTTAAGTGTTTATATTATTGAAATCAAGTGACTATTGTGATAATGTAACATACATTTCATGAGAGTAGAATATGTTATTGAAGTACATTAAATTTGATACTCTTATTTATAGAATTTGATCCCTTCTTACAAAAATATTACAATATTATGAACAAATGTTTAGTGTATGAATATTTTCCTAGGTCTACTCCTTCAAGTGTTTCATTTGGTTAATATGATGATTATAATGCTGAAGTATTCTATAGTGAGGCAACATCTACTTTGCTAAGTATTTTCATGTCCTCCCCAAATCCATATCAAAACTTAGAAGTGTCTAGACAAGAAGATGATTTTATGAGTCATATGGAGATGCTTGAGCTTGATATCTTGCAATCTAAGACTTAATTTGTTACCCTAAAGTCCCAAAATGTAAAACCTTCCAAAGTGGCCCTTGTTACTTATCAGTCTAACCAATTATACATTTCTTAGATTTCAATTAGTCTAACCAATTGAAGGAACCACATCATCCCCATCCATAAATTTGACTTGAAGTGGAAATAAAAGTAATCAAATGATCATGAGGTGATTGACTACAATATCTCATTATTATCTTATTTATATTCTTTCATTGTTCATTTCTAGATACTTACATATACATGATCCTTACACATCGACCAACATACAAAGTACATGTGGCACAAGACAATATCATACAATATATCTCAATATATTGTAATCAATCACATAATCATCATAACACACATTTAATATAAATAGCACTCACTCAAAATACATAAAGAACATTGCAAATAAAAGAAAACAAAGATATATAACTCTATACCACATAAGACCATAGAACACCTCCAAATGAATACTGCTCACATCACATACCACAAGTTGCTACGCCATTAATATTAGAGTATATTGGGTTATGAATAGTCAGCTCGTGGCTATCTTAACTCCTAATTAAGTCATATTATTATTATATTTTTATTTAGTTAATTAGGTTGACCTAGGACTTATATAGTGTTATCTAAGTTGTCTTGGGTGATATCCTAGGCATAAATAAGGTATATATAGGAGGTGAGTCTTATTTCATGATCATATGGTGAATTGTGTTCTCATTGGAGATATTTGGAGGTTTTCCCCCTCAAAGTGGATGGTGATTCTTAGTTAAAATAAAGTATTTGTATCATATTTTATATCATATTCTTCTATTGTGCAAGTTATTTCATTACAAGTGGTATCAGAACATGATCTTGGCATCATGACGATAATGCATTTTTTTTTCAATTTTGGAGGTCATTTTGTGAAATGCATATCTCCCATATTTTGGCGAATTTTTATTTAATTTTTAAAGGGTTTTTTAAGAACATATTCAAGAAACTACATTTTTATAGGAATTAGAGATGAATTAAGCGAATTATTTTTGAATTAGAGTTTTTTCCCAATTTATTTGGAAAGTGCTTATCTCCCAAATCCTATTGAATTGGTTCCTGATTTTTGGTGGGTTGTTGAAGAAGTAATATAGGGGCCTATAGTTAAAATTTAAGGGAATTTGAAGCATAAATAAGAGATTTATTTTAGAATTAGGGTTTCCAAGAATTTCATTCTCAAGGTTGTTAAACACCAAATTTTGGGGTGATTTTCTAAGAGAGTATGACCTAGGCCATGGTAAGTTACAACAAAACTTTCATATTTTTGAAAAAAAAGATTGATTTATTGTAAAATTATTTTCTACCATCATAACGGGGCCTGCAACAAGAGGCAAAAAGAATGCTACCACAACGAGGAAATCCTCATATAAGAATAAGGTAGAAATTGAGGATATTAACCCTAATGATGAGATCAACAAGGTCAAGGGTGAAATTTCATCAATTATGAATGACATAAATGAATTTTCTAAGTTGAACATAATTATTGAAGGGATGAAGTCTAAGGGCGAAGATTCACCTAGTAAGGTGGAAGATAATACTCTTTTTGGACATGAATTCCTTGAGCTTGACCCTAATTTTAAAAAGGATCCTTCCTTCAATAACCCTTTACCAAGGCAATTCATACCCAAGTTGGATATGAGAAAGTTTGATGGAAAGGATCCAACCAATTGGCTATGTCAAATGGAGTAATTCTTTGATCTTCATCTTGTTCCTAGTCAAAAAAGGCGGTTATGGCATCATTATACCTAAAACTAGATCAATTTATTTGGTATTGTTGGTTATACTATGAGAAGAGAAAGAAGGGTTGTGTGGTCACATGGTCCATTTTTCGAGAAGAACTTGCTACCCATTATGGAGATAACTTTATGGATAACTACTTATGCCAACTCACTAAATTAAAACAAATAGGCATGGTCAAGGATTATATTCAACAATTTCAAACCCTTTCTTTAACAATAGAGAATGTGATAGAAGACAGTTTGAAGGAACTATTTCTAGGCAATTTAAAGGATCACATAAAATATGAAGTAGGTTGTTCCAACCACAATTCTTATCGCAAGCAATAATAATGGCAAGACAAGTTGATGAGAATTTGTTGGCTAGTAGATGACAAGGGAATGTAAATGTTAGCAAAAGGAGATCTCCTACACATTCATCACCGCAACCTACTAGGTTGACTCCACAACAAATTGAGGATAAGAGAGAAAAAGGGCTATGTTTCAATTGTGATAGAAAATATATTCAGGGGCATAAATGTAGTGAAAAGAAATTGTTCTATATTAAAGGTCTGAGTGAGGAAGAAGATGAGGAACCAATATTAGAGGGTGATAGGGAATTAGATGATGAATTACATGATCCCAAACCAATCATTTATTGTCATGCACTCTTTGGTTTTAGCACCCCACAAACTCTCAAGGTAGTGGGTTTCTTAAAGAAGTAGAAAGTAATCATATTGATCGACTCAATTAGTACTCACAATTTCATCAACAAAAAGTTCGCTACTTATTTAATTTCTTTATATATCCAACTCTATAGTTTCAAGTCTTGATTGCAGATGGTAGTATTATTAGTTGTTTTGGAAAGTGGCAAAGCATTAAATTATCCATGGGAGATTATCACCTTGATATCCCAATGTATGCTATCTCCATGGGTGTAATAGATATTATTTTGAGAGTACAGTGGCTTACTAATTTTTGGGAACAATTGAGATGAACTTCCAAGAATTATCCATGATATTTCAATCAGAAGGAAAGATAGTGGAGTTAAGAGGGTTGAAGGCAAAGTCCCCACAAATGATAAGCTCTCATCAAATGTAAAATTTTCTTAAGAAAGGATTTGATGGATTTGTGGCCCAATTATGTTTATTAGAAGTATCTCAATCTAGTGCTCCCACCCATCTAGATTTACAAGAAATAATTAATCTTCACTCAATGGTTTTTGGAGATATTCCCAAAGGACTTCCTCCTAAGAGAGATCATGATCATTACATACAACTAGTTCTAGGGAGTTGGCCACCCAACAGCAGGCCTTACAAGTACTCGCATTTACAAAAATAGATAGAAAATATTGTTTAGGAGATTTTTTAGGCAAGAATTATTAGGCATAGCTAAATTTCTTACTCCTCGCCTATGGTGATAGTGCGGAAGAAGTATGAAACTTGGTGCATGTGCCCAGACTATAGATTTCTCAACATATACACCATCAAAGATAAGTTTCCTATTTCATTCATTGATAATTTGCTAGATGAATTGAATGGAGCTATGTATTTTACAAAGCTAGATCTTAGATCGGTTTTCACCAAATTTGAATTAAGGAAGAAGATATTTGTAAGACAACATTTAGGACTCATGAGAGTCATTATGAGTTTTTGGTGATGTCATTTGGTCTTACCAATGCACCATCTATATTTAAAATTTTGATAAATCCCATATTTAAGAAATTCTTGAGGAAGTTTGTATTAGTATTCTTTGATGATATACTAATTTATATCAAGACATGAGAAGAACACTTGCAACATGTAGATCAAGTATTACATGTTCTCGAAGATCATAAACTCTATGCTAAGCCCATCCAAATATGATTTTGGTCTTAATGAGGTGGAGTACTTGGTACACAGTTTCACATGAAGGAGTAAAGGTAGATCCTAACAAAATTAAGGCTATCATGGATGGCCTATTCCCAAAACCATTAAGAAATTAAGGGGTTTCTTGCGATTAACTGGATACTATAGAAGATTTGTAAATAATTATGGTTGTATAGCAACACCCCTCACAACTTTATTAAAGAAGGATTCTTTTCACTAGAATGAATCCACTAATGCATCATTTGAAATGTAAAAGGAGGCTATGTGTACAACTCCAATGCTTGACACTCCTGATTTCACCAAGTATTTTGTTGTGGAATGTGATGCTTCATGAAATGGTATATGTGCACTTCTCATGTAGGAGGCTCAGCACATTACTTTTTGAGAGTCATCAATTAAAGGGTAAGAATAAAATCAAGCCTATTTATGGGAAGGAAATGTTAGATATTATTCATCCATTAAAATAATGGAGGCCTTATCTAATGGGTAGACACTTCAAGGTTAAGACAAATCATGATAGCCTAAAATACTTTTTGGAACAAAGATTATCTTCAGAAGAAAAAAAAATGGGTTACTAAGATGTTGGGATATGTTTTTGAGATTGTATATAAGAAAGGGAAGGGAAATATTACATGAAAGATGCACTATCGAGGAAGGATGAGAAGGATGGAGATTTATTGTGTGACCTTTCAATATTACAAGAAGATTGGGTAGTAGAAGACAAAGTATAGTGGTAGAATGATGGTGCTAGAATTAATCTCATTCAACAATTACAGAGTGATCCTAGTAGTTTGGATAAGTTTTTCTAGAAGGGAGATACTTTGTGGTATACAAAGCAATTTTATCTTTGCAAGAATTCCTCTCTCAAACAAAATATTCTTATAGAGCTTCATGAGTCTCTAGTGGGTGGTCATTTCAGATTTTTGAAGACATATCATCAGGTCAAGAAA
The DNA here is from genome assembly GCA_007115665.2 of Sequoiadendron giganteum. Lineage (NCBI taxonomy): Eukaryota > Viridiplantae > Streptophyta > Pinopsida > Cupressales > Cupressaceae > Sequoiadendron > Sequoiadendron giganteum. The sequence continues at coordinate 548,233,337 of CM021109.1, forward strand.
GATGTCTTTTGGGAAGGGATAAAAGGGGATGTTCAAAAATTTATTGTGAAATGTTTGGTTTGTCAAAGAAATAAAGGGGATAAAATTAAGAAACCTAGTCTCTTGCAACCCTTAGTTATTCCTAGCTAATGTTGGGAAGAGGTCTCCATGGACTTCATTCAAGGCTTCCAATATCTAATGGTAAGAATGTCATCATGACGGTAGTGGATCGAATCACTAAATATGCATATTTTATTGCATTATCTCATTCTTTTACAGCAAGTACAATGGCAAAAGAATTTTTGGATCTTTACTAGTAAAGTTTTGGATAAATTTATTCAAATGTTTGGGTACTAAATTGGCTCATAGTTCTTCATACCATCCTTAATTTGATGGGAAAATAATTTTTTTAATAATTGGAAAGATGTCTACATTGTTTCACTTTAGATAAATAGTCTCGATGGTTATATTGGCTACCACTAGTATAATGGTGGTGTAACATTTCCTTCCATATTTCATAAAAAAATCTCCATTTATGGCATTGTATGAATATCATCCTCATTTCATCACATCATCATTAAAGGTGTCACCAAGAGTTCATGTTGCGGAGGACCAAATTATTCATCAACAACAACTACTTTCAAGACTTAAAGAGAATCTATCCATGACACAAAATCGAATGAAGCAGCAGGCAGACGAACATTGTAGTGAAAGAAGTTTTGAAGTTGTGTATTGGGTTTCTTGAGATTACAATCCTACAAGAAAATTTCATTGAAGCAACAATAAAATAATAACAAGTTGTCTCCAAAATATTATGGCCCATATCAAATCATACAGAAGATAGGTAGTGTTTCCTACAAGCTTGAATTTCCATCAACAATGAAGGTACATCCAATTTTTCATGTTTATTGTTTGAAGAATATAACTAGGAATAATCCCTACTCAGAAAATATTATCGAAGCTTGATGAAGAAGGGAGAATCATATTAAAACTAGAGTTTATTCTTGAGAAACACACAAGGAAGCTAAGGACCAAAACACTCACTCGGTATCTCATCTAATGGAAGAATTTACCAATTGAGGATGCTACATGGGAGGATGAGGAGTTCATTCGAAATCATCCAAAATTTCCTAGCATTGAGGACAATGCTCATATGAAGAGGAGGCATGTTATGCCCTTAATATTAGAGTATATTAGGTTATGAATAGTCGTCTTGTGGCTATTTTAACTCCTAATTAAGTAATCTTATCAATATTATATTATTATTTAGTTAATTAGGTCAGCTTAGGGCTTATATAATGTTATCTAAGTCAGTTTGAATGATATCCTAGGCATAAATAAGATATATATAGCAGGTTGAGTCTTATTTCATGATCATATGGTGGATTTTGTTCTCATTGGAGATATTTGGAAGTTTTCCTCCTTGAAGTGGCTTGTTATTCTCAAGTATAATAAAGTATTTGTAATGTATTTTCTAGCATATTATTCTATTGTGCAAGTTATTTCATTACACAAGTGTACTCATTCTTCAATATTGTACATCTTAACCATCCATATAATCTTAAGGTAGAATATCATTAATCCCATACAACATGTATTCTTAATAGCCTTAGCCCAACTCTTGCTAACCACATAGATAAAATTAACATAATTACAAGAATTCATACACTAATAAACAAGAAATCCAAGAATACATTAAAACCAAGAACAATAGTGAATGAAATACATATATAACCACATAAATATAAGAAAAAAACACAAACATACATAATAATATGAATTAAGATTTATAAAGTTTGTATTTACAACAAGATCAATTACAAAGGAAGGTGAAACTAGGTTTGGTTTATGAAATGTGATAAACCTAGAACCCATGATTTTGAAGCAATTATCTTATTTGAATGAATTAAATAAGATAATTGTAGTGTAGAAAAATGTATACCTTTACAATTCACACTATGTTTGCATCCCCTTAATTAATTGGACTTAATTAAGCCTTTAATTGACCAAATTATGCATTCCAAAGCCTTATTATTCCCATTTTTTGAAAGGGGAACCTATATTAAAAAATTGATAACATTAATTAAAACACCTTGGAAATTGAGTGTCCTAGACTCAGGTCCTAGGACCCATTCGCCCCCCTTTGAGTTCTAGGTCCCAATTTTTAATATGTTTTTGGTAGCATTTTAATGATTCAAATTCAAGTTTCAAGTGTCGGCTTTTGAAATTTAATTCTCGGGAAATTAGATGAACACCTATAAATACATAACTATTTTATCAATTCAAATCTAAGGATAATGATCTAGCATTAAGACAACTTTCACAAGAGCAAATATTATTGTCAAGAGCATTAAATAGCTTATTTATCAAACATCTACAATAATAATCAAGATCATATCATCATGTCAAAGTTTATGTATGTTCATGTCATGTTTTAGAGCTAACATTGTGATGTAGGTTTTAAGCATTCAATCATCAAATAAATCAATCAATAAAGCCAATTCATGCAAGATCCAAGCCTTAGAGTGATGTGTTTAACTTTAGTCCTCTAAGGGCATCCATTAAGGGTTTGGTGAGTTGTAACAAGAAAGTTTTCATTCATTAATTCCTTCATTTTGATATTATTTCATTATCAAGGCTTAATTACCAAACATGGGGTTTGAATAAGGCAAACCTCCATTCACACAAAAAAATAAATAAAAATCTTCTCTCTTTGTATGTGCAGATTTACAAGTGGAGAAGGGTTCAAAATATCTTGAAGGAGCAATTTTGTAAAGTTGTATTTGTTGTTAAGACACGAAAACTTAGATTCAAAAATTATTTTTGAATTTTCAATAGTAAGACCTACATCAATCTAAAGCTCAGATCCTACACTAGAGAACTCGAGAAGTTGAGAAAAACCCATGTGCAAAGACCCATTCACCCTTTGGCGAATGAGTCCTTGCAGGAGTCTCAAAACCCATGTTTCGAAGCAAGTTTTCCATTCTTTGCACTTCCCAGATATGCTTGCAAAATGTCATTTTCATTTCAAGTGTTAGGTCATAAAATTCATTTAGTTAAAGAACTTTAAATCATTCCAAAACATTGCAATTTAGTCACTTTTTTCATAAGAAAACAAAGATCCAAAAGATCCAAAATAGGGTTGACTCACCTCAAGGTTGAAAGTCAATCCTATCCCTTTGTGATCTTCTCTATTTCAAATTAAATTAGGGAGAGGGGTGTTTGAATCCCATGACATTTCATCATTTTACATTGATTGAATTCATTCCCCCCTTTCCCCTTTATTTCAATAATTAAATCAATTTGAACTAATAAGTAACTGAATATACTTATTTGATGATACAAAAATATACAAATATGATGTACATATTTATACATGACTTTACAATTTTTTATTTACAATCAATCCAAGGAACCATACGAGCTTTCTCTACTCTTTATTGTGTCAAGTATTACCTCATAGTTAAACTCATGAACCTTCCACAAGTTCTTGTTCAATGGTCTACCCCCATATTTGAACAAATGAACATTTTATGCCACAACAAGGTTTGAGTAATGAAGAATATTTTAATGCATGTTAAAGTCCTAAAATAGATAGACATCAAACTTCTTAATTAGGTACCTTCTAAGCCATGTTCCAGTAACCACCACTCGCCATGTAGGATACTTGATGTTTTATCCATCTATAACAGTAGCCTCCAATTTCTTTTTTTCCTCAAAATAAAGACACAAGTAATATTTTTTCCCCTCTTCATTTTCTTCATCTACAATAACTGCATAAACATACCCTGCATTGATATGTGTATCCAATTAGATGAATTTAGTCAACATTACAAAATACTAAACAAGTAAAATAAAATTAGGAATTTCTTAAACTATGCATGTAGATATATTACCTAGTTGAACTAGATCTAATACATGATCAAATTCAAATGATGATTCCATCTCTGTGATTTGTAATACTGTCGGGAGTCGATACATCTAAAGTGGGCTTAGTCTTCTTATAGACCATTCTTCAAACCACTCCTTTGACTCACACTCATTCCAATATTGATTTGTACATGAAGAACAAAAACATAACATCTTTCATGTATTAATACTCTATGAACCTGCATTAAAGCTTCTAAAAGATGTAGCTCACTCGACCCTTTCAATGTACAACATTCCTCGTATTTTACAATGTTAGTATCATCTACCAACCAAAAAATCCATGAACTATAAAATTACCTTCTTTAGTTGGACCCATTGTAGCATTACACCATTCAACGATAGATTTCACATCTGTCAACTTTGCATTGTCTTTGTACTTCAACTCTTCTCGTGCTAAGGCTCTTTTAATATATGATCCTACACCATTATGCTCCCCTTTTTCATGTCCAACCTCACAAAAATTTCACATATGTTAAACACTTGTGATCTTATGCATCCTGCTCAACCAATAGAAAATCCATGAGTTCTTGAATTGTAATGCACAATTATCTAACCATATGATATGTTGAAAAAATTTGATATGCCCCTTCTAGCCAAATCATGGTAGAACATTTGAAAGTAACCTTGCACAAACTCTGTAGAATTTGTGTGATCATCACTTATATAAGAATGATACTCCTTAAGATCTTTCTATCATCCTCTATAGTGCCACTTGCATGAATGAATGTTATATGCACAAATGTAACAACCTGTGTGGAGTTTTAATACTATGATTGCACCTCATTTTTTGGTTGTAGAGTGTATTTCTTTGCAAATTCAACACATGAAGCAATCGTATCAAGTGGAAACTTATCCTTGCATAACTTGAATTACAAGTCCAACCATTGAGCTCTATGGGTATGTCTTGCATACTCATACACTATAGTCTTTTGAAAATAGATATAAACTAATACATTGAAATATTTTCACCAACAAATTCACACCTTTTTTATTCGTTACCCTATTTATATTGTAAGAAACTATCTTATATTTGCCAAATTTTACTAGTTTACTTCCAATTGCATGCAAATTGGTAAATGTTGCAAGCCACTACAATGATCACATATGCCATCCAAGCATAAGTTATTGTAGAATAATTGACCATCCATTATTTCACATAAAATTCTCAATATGAATTCTCTTGAATATCTAGGTGGAGCATGTCTATTACACTCTTGTAAAACATTGTTAGCATCCAAATCTAAAAATATGTCAATAAACAACATAATGGTTAGCAAACTCAATATGTAATCTACAACAAGTAGTGTGTGTATGATTTATTTTGACATAAAAAGGCTTTAGAATTTCAAAATACCTTTATCAAATTTTAATTTTAGGATACATCTCTAGAAATTTGGCAAAAAAATGTGTTTGAGTCACCCAAAAAATGCTTTAGATTTGGCTCATAGTTTTGACTACCAATTATCCTTACAACATCTCTTTGATTATGAGATACCCTTGTGTTATTCATCTAAAATTATTCAATTGGGGATCTCAAGGCTTCAATGATTAGTTTATCTTTTTGTGGCAGTCTACTAGAGAAATACCTTATTCATTTTTATTTGGGTCCTCCACTCTTTGATGCCTTTTGACGTCTCTCATTAGATTTTTCTACTTATTCTCAATGCTTGACTTTTATTTCTAATGATACACACTTTCTTGGTTTGATTTCTTACTATTTTTTATGTAATGACACATCATATGACATTATTATCTTTGGTTCATGAGGTGGAACCCACACTCTCATATGCACTCATTAGATTCTTGATAATAGATTTCTCACTTGAAGCATCTGATGTTCTTAGCCTAAGAATCTTCATAATGGACCTAAATGCTAGATTTCTCATCATTTCAAAAAAGAGTTGAAATCTTCCAGTTTCATTTAAATTTTCAAAAAGTAATCTCCAAATTTTATTACCATATCTTCAACATGTATGCTTTGGAATCTTGTCGAACATTGGTTGCAAAATATTCTCATCAATATCAATCAGAAATTTAGGCTTTCTATGTAAAACTCTAGGAGGTGTTCTCAAAGGTAAAGTTGTCTCAACATTATGAATTTCATCAATATTTAAATGAGATGGGATAGATGACATACCTTCAAGCTGAGATGAAAAATATGACATACATTGAAGGTGAGATGTAAAATATGGTGTAACTTCAACTTCAAATGTGAAAGATGGTGTGCCTCCAACTTGAGATGTGAAAGATGTCATAACTCCATATTCACATATGAATGATGATGGAATTTCAAGTTAATATGTGGTAGATGGTGTGCCTTTATCTTGGCATGCAATGAATGATGTGCCTACAACTATACGATTCAAATTTCTCGTGGAGGTTTTGCATTTGTTGCCTTTGTACCACCAATTCCATATCTCTCTTACATAGATTTTATGGTTAATGTTCCTCTTCAATTGTCATGTCTTATTCTATGGTGTTCATTTTTCCACTTTCACAAAGTTATCTCATTCCTTCTCTTTTCTTTGTATTCTTAGCTTCATGCTTATCTGATGTTAGAGTCTTTGGTCATTTCCTCGGCATGATGAATAATTATATATGTATAATGAAAAAGACATAAATATTAGTTCCATCATGGTACTAGAGAGAAAATAAATATCATATACACAAATATGAAAATAATCATAAAATTAGGAGGTACAATCTCATACACTACCAGTAGGTGAAGGATAAGTACAATAATCTTGAAATCAAGTACAATGTATTTTATATTTCCATATATTTATCTTTGTCTTGACCATTAGACATAACATCAAATTTATGTTCCATTCTATTTAGATTTTTAATATGTGCATCCAAGGAAGCAAAAAGGATGGTGGTAGTAGGAACATGAGACAAAATTTTAGGTAAAGATAGATCGAAGGGAGAGGATAATAAGGTGTGACTATGGTAGGAGGTGTGGGATGCAGTTTAGAATAAATTATGAAATAAGGTGCATAATGAATTATGGAAGAAGGTATAAAATGAGTTAATGAGTTAGGGGTGGAGTAAGGAATAAAGTAAGGGATCCAGTAATAATCGAGGTAGGAATACCAGTAAAAGGTTGGGATAGTAGATGAGATACTAAGAATGTGGAGTAGTCATGACACTAGTAGGGATGGTGTGGAAGGTAGGTGAAATGTTAGTGAGATAGGAGGGAGGAATGGATGAATACACTAAAAAGGTATTTACATAAAGTTATTTCAATTCATACATGATATCTCACTAGATGATAAATGAATGAGGGTTCTTGATGATAAAGAGTAGCATGAGGTCATGTGTGATGGAACATGATTACACAATGTGTGAAGTCATGATAAGTTAAAAATTAAAGGTCCTTGTGTAATAATATAAAGGTATATAACATTAAAGGTAACTAGAGTACAAATGTATATCACTATGAGTTTCCCGCTAATGGTTTGAATATCCAAGTGAACTTGAGTGCAAAAAAAACCATAAGTCCAAGCCACCATATTAAAAATTATCCCATACAAATGTAGTAGTGGTGGAAGTCTAAAATGACTTTCAACTAACAATCAAATAAGTGTTTGTGTGATGTAATGGTACTACGAATAGATCAAAGAAAATTTCCATGTACAATATTAAGAAGATAGAAAGGGAAAGGAATAAGATGAGAAAAATAAATGCTACAAAAGTGACATAAAGAAACAATAATGAAATTAGGATGAAGAAGAGACCATTATTAATTTACTCCTTTTACTTAATCTCCAAGATGATTTGAATGAATAATTAGTCACTTGGAGAAATAAAACATATATGTAAATAATGAATCTCTCCAAGGTGCGTCAACCTTGGTAAGTTTACATTATTATGAACCTTTCTATATTTTACCCTCTACCACATCCTATAGTACTACTATTGTTGTACTTCAAACTAATGAAGATGGGTAGGAATCACCTGTTGTAATTATTATTAGGTCTTCATATGATGATAAATGGTGTTATGAACCATGGAATGACAAGATGATATCAATAAAATATATTGATGCAATTCTAGATGTAACAAAAGTTAATAAGATAGGTTTCAGTTATGCATCCATATTTTTTCACATCTAGAATGTTTCAAGGTGTGGGGATGACATATTGTATCAAGGAAATATGAAATATATCCCTAGAATAAATAATTTTACCAAGGTGTATCTTAGTTGTGGATCTAAAAATATGTTCTAGTTTTGTGGAGAGATCAACATAGGTTCTTACTCAAATTTTCTAGATGGAGAAGAATATGGATTGTGGTGAGGTTATATAATTTTTTTATGATTATGGTGATGATGCATACTACCTCAAAAAGTAATCCAAAAGTATATATAGAGGTTTGCATGATAGTACGATAGAAAAGATCTATTGAAGCTTGTACAAAAATGATTGATTTTCACAATTAAGTGGAATTCCTCGACGAACCACATTGTACTCATTTCATTTGTTATTACTTTATGTGTTAGTTTTAAGTTCCTAGGTGGTGGGTTGACCCAATTCTCGTAATGTTAATTCCTAGGAATGGTAGGGGGATATATGTGATATCATTACTCTAACACTAAGAAGAGATAACTGTATGCATAACTTAGATGCCTCTAAAAAGGATGTGTGAATATTCCCTATACATGATAATGAATTACATTGATATTGAACACTAATATTGTATTTTTATTTATTTTGGAGGAATCTAATAAGGATAGCATAAATTTGATACAATTATGTGAATGCTAAGGTAGAAAGAGAATTTTATTTATTTCCCAACTATATTTATCAATATACAAATAATATTATTTTAACAAATGTGTAATCCTTTCCATATAATTTTTTGAGAACTAGGAAGTGGACAAGGTAGCATGCACAAATAGAACATACCTTAAAATTTGAGATTCAATTTGACAAATTGCACAATTATGTCTAGTTCATTTTTTCTTGCTTTTTGCCAAGTTCCTTAATTTTCAATGTTCAATTCTATATAAATCTAATAGAACTAGTAAAACCCATGAAAAGAACCAATCTATAATATGAAATTAAAAAATCACAATTAGCATTCCAATACTACAAACATGAAAATATTAGTTCACATAATCAAATGTGATCTAAAAGCTTAGGTATTTCCTTCTATATTGTCAATAAAAAAGGTGGCAGAAAGGTGGTGGAATATGTAAAATGTTCTTGTGATTTTTTCAACACCATGAAAAAGTGTTTCTTTGTCGAAAAACACACTTTAAATTGCACAAAGTGTGAGTGCATTTTGATTTCTTTTAAATAACGAGTGTGTTATGTCATTTATGGACTATTATAACTATAAACCTATTGCCCTCAAACCTAAATGCTACACCCTAAACCCTATACCCTATACCCTCAACCTTATAACCAATATTTGTTGCAAGTATGTGCAATTTGTGTTGTCATTGATGTTAAAAAAACTATGTTATTGTTGCATTGATGTCAACCTTGGTGATGCTTTGATTAGTTGCATTATGTTGTCATTAGTAGTATAATTGGTGTCAACCTCTAGTGTTTCTTTGATGAGAATGTGTGTGTTTGAGTTTCTATGTTGCAGGTGGTTTAGTTGCAATAAAAGTGTTGCAGATGATGAAAATGTGTTTGTGGTGCTTGGTTTCCAAGTGCTTTTGAGAAAATTTGAAGAAAAGAGAAAACATTGTGATTGAGAGGTGTTTAGTGTAGTAGAGTAGTGATTTGGTTTTGCTATTCATTTCTTCATGGTTGAAGATTTTCTTGTGCGGTTCGGATATGTTGATCATAGGTGTTTAGAGATGTTATATCTAGAGTTTCAGGTTCTAGATCATTGTGTAGAGAAAGTTGTGTTCACCAGTATGTGAATAGTGTATTGCAGTAATGTCTAGGAGAAATGGTTTTTCTTTGCATTTCTCCATAGTTTGGTTTTTGGTCTCACAGTTCTGGAAGTGTGCTTATAACACTCATATATATCTTCAGTCTAAGTTGTTTAAAGTTTGGTACTCCACAAGGTTGGATTCATGTGTTATAGTATGAGGAAAGTTAACTGGGTGTACAAGATGAGTATGTTCTTCAAGTGAAAGTTGTTATGAAGGAATTTGTTGAATTTCAGGGTGTTTATGAAATATTCCAAATTATGTTCAAGTGATGTATGTTGTCTGCAAGTTGTCTTTGGATCAAAGGAAGTGTGTACTTAAATGTTCAATGGTGTTGACACAGGTTCGACCGACCTTGGGTGTTTACACTAATTGCGGATATGCTTTGATGTTTGTGGAAGAGTGGTATGGTGTGTGTGTGTGTGTGTAATTGGGTCCAAATTAAGGTGTGGTGTGGTCCTCTTTCATTCCTTTCCACCACGAGAATGCTTAGTGTTGAACTAATTTGAGTTTGCATGATTGAGGTGCATAGTCAACCTTGTTAATTGTTTTCAAGGTTGAGGATGGTATAAATGTGTTGATTTGATAGAGAATTGTGTGGTGATGTGTGTGATGTGAAGTGAAAAAGTGTGAAATTCAGTGCAAGCTTTAATTTGTTAGACTACTGGAAGCAGTGAGGAGAAGGTATCTACATTCTTCAAAGAGGCTGTGAATGTACTGGTGATGTTGTGGTGGATTTTCCTATTGCTTTGAGATGGATTTCTCATTATAACATTCTTCTTTCTTCTTTTTGGTAATCTGGTAGTGAGCCCTTCTTTCTTTTGGGTAGTGAGCCCTCTGACAGTGAGCCTATTGTATTCAATGTTGAAATTACTTTATATTGTGAGCTAATCCTCACCATGGTTTTTCCCTTCTTGGGTTTTCCACGTAAATCTGGTGTTATCATGTGTTTGGATGTGTTTGCATTATTGTTTCTTATGTTTACATTCTACTAATGCATGATAAGGGTTTAATGGTTATTAAGGGTTTGAGGACTAATGTAGATCTGAATGTTTAAGAGGGTTTTAATGGCTTAATGTGCAACTGATTTAGGTCCCCTCTCAGTTGTCTTGTGAATTCAACAATTGGTATCAGAGTAAGGTTCCTTGGAATAAATCTTAACTGCTTGAGGTAGATCTGGGATGGCACACAAGAAGGAGGTTCCTCTATTTGATGGATTTTATTATGCATTATGAAAGACTAGGATGGAAGGTTTCCTTGTTTCACTGGGGTTTGGAGTTTGGAAGTTTGTTGAATCTAAATATATTGTTCCTACAAATGGTCTAAGAACTAATGATGAGATCAAGTCCTATGAGAACAATGGGAACACAAGGTATGCTCTTTTGAGTGGTCTTTCTACTACTTAACTTGTGAAAGTTATGAATCTTAAAACTGTTAATGAGATTTGGAAAAAGTTGGAAAGTATTTATGAAGGAGATAAAAAATTCAAGCAAGCTAAGATGCAAAACCTAAAGATCAAGTTTGAAAACCTGTGGATGTCAGAGGATGAATATATTACTAGCTACATGCAAAAAATGGATGAAGTTGTCAATTCCATCAGAGTTCTTGGTGGAACTCTTGAAGATGATGAGGTGGTAAAGAAGGTACTGAGAACTCTACCTAAATCCCATTGTCATAAGGTTTATGCTATTGAGGAATTTCAGAATCTAAATAATTATTCTAGAGACCAGTTGCTTGGTACTTTAACTGCTTTTGAATTAAGAGAGTTTGGGTCAAGTGAATCAAAGAAAGAGACTTTTAAAGTTGGCAAAGCATAGAAGAATGATGAATATGATCAGTATGAATTTGATGAGTTGGAAGGAAACTTTGTGAGGAAATTGAAAAAGGGCACTAAAAAATACAAAGGTAAGTTACCTTTCAAATGCTTTAACAATGGAAATATTGGTCGTTATGCTTCAAGATGTCTTTTTAAAGCTTCAAGAGATAGACCTAAGGAGAATAAAGGTAAATCAATTAAGAAAAGTTACTATGTTAGAGAAGATGCCAGTATATCTAATGATGGTCTGATTACCCTGATGATGAAGATGATGAATGCTTGTTCATGGTTTTAAATGTTGGAAATAATTTTGCTAACTCTAAGAGATGTATGAAGGAAAGTAATCCAGGAGCAAGATAATTGGTGACAACTCTTCATGCTAGGGAAGAGAAGAACAACTAGATCATTGACAGTGGATTCTCAAATCACATGACAAGTGATAAGAATATGTTTGTTAAGCTTGAAAATTTTGAAGGTAGTTTAGTTAAGTCTGGTGATCATACATCTGCTAAGATACGTGGAAAAGGTTTAATCAGTTTTGATGGCAAGCATAATAAAGATGATGTTCTTTATGTTAAGGGTTTGCAGTATAACCTTTTGAGTGTAGGACAAATATTTAGCAAAGGATATAATATTTTGCTTTAGGACAATGGTTGTGAGATCATAAAAGGCTCCGGTATTGTGATTGTAGCAGGAAGAAGGACAAATGGAAACTATTATTAGCTTAAAGGTGCTAATGGTATGTATTTTATGACTCAGATTAATGAAATTTGGCTATGGCATAGAAGAATGTGTCACATCAATTTTGATAGCCTAGTAAGGATAAGTTAAATTCAAGTTGTGAGAGATCTGCCAAGGATTACAAAGCCTATCAATGCTATTTGCAAGGAATGTCAAATTGGAAAGCAAAATAGAAGGAGTTTCAAAGTCAAAGAATAGTATTCTACCGATCCTTTGAAGTTGGTGCATATAGACCTTTGTGGACCTACAAGAACACAAAGTTTTCAAGGTGATAGGTATTTCATGCTATTAATTGATGATTATTCTAAAATGAATTGGGTTACTTTTCTGAAATAAAAATCAAAAGCTCTAGAGAAGTTTAAGGCATTCAAAGCTTTGGTCGAGAATGAAATGGATATGAAGAGAAATTTTTTGAGATCTAATAGAGGTGGAGAGTTCACCTAGAATGAGTTTAATTTTTTTTGTGAAGATCAAGGAATAAAGAGGCATTTGTTAGCCCCTAGAACTCCTCAGCAAAATGGAGTAGTTGAAAGGAAGAATAAGATTATTCAAGAAGCAGCAAGAACTATGATGAAAGAAGAAAACCTACTAGAAGTCTACTGGAGAGAAGCAGTTCATAGTGTGGTCTACATACTTAATAGAGTACAAGAAAAGGCGAATAGTTCAAAGACTCCCTATGATTTATAGTAAGGAAGACTCTTATTGTGAAATATTTCGGTGTTTGGAAGCAAATGCTATATCAAGAGAGATGAAGAGAGCTTAGGAAATTTTGATGCAAGATTTGATGAAGGTATCTTCCTTGGATATTCTACAAGAAGCAGAGCTTACCGGTGTTACAACAAGAGGCTAAGAAGGATTGTTGAAAGTGCAAGTGTCAAAGTGGATGAAGATCAACATAAAATTTTAGTGATGATAGATAGATAAGAATTAGATGAGTATTCTTACAGAGAAGAAGAAAAGGATAAAGGTAAGGAAAATGAAGTAAAAATTGAAGAGGAAGAAGCTCCAGAAAGGATCCCTAAGACCCCTTAGTATGTGCAAAAGAATCATTCAGAAGATTAGATTATTCGTGACAAAAGAAAAGGTGTATTGACAAGAAGAAAGGCTGCTATGACAGAAGAACAAGTAAACTTGTGTTTACTTTCTAAAGTTGAACCTAAAATAGTGATTGAGGCATGAAAAGATGAGTATTGGATCAAGGCTATGGAAGAATAATTTATGCAAATTGAGAAGAATTAGACTTGGGAACTTGTCCCAAGACCACCAAACATGAATGTGATTGGAACTAAGTAGGTGTTCCAAAATAAACTAAATGAGAGTATGGGTGGTTTGCCCTCTCATTTTGACCTGTGTCTCCTCCTCCTAGTTGCGATCTTCCTATTCTTGTTTTCTCTTTCTTTTCATGTCTCTGCCCCTTTTTCTCAAACCCCTCTTTTCTCTCTTTTAGTTTTTTCTCGTTTTTATGTCTTTATTTTTTTGGTATTTCTTTTTCTTTTTCACTACCCTTCCTTTTACTCGGTTTCTTCTTTTTTGTTTCTTTCCTTATCACTTTTTATTTCTATTTTTTCTCTTCTTAATTCTTTATCTCTTTCCTCCTTCCTTTAGGATCATCTTTTATTCGTTTAAGTCAATTTATCTCTTATAAGTTTTTAAACTTTTATTTTTTTACTTCTATGTAATCTCTTTAGTTTTAGTTTTATTAATTGTTTTTCTCTATTATCAACATAGTTATTTTTAAAGACATGTTTCATAGTCAATAAATGAAATGGGTGGAAGCATGAGAGGAGCCGGCTTGGATGTGCGTGCAAGTTCAGATTTGAAATTTGAAGGTGGTAGTGAGGATGAAGATGCAGATGAGGATGAGGATGGGGTTCTGGCATTTGCTAGAGACAGAGCTCTTTCCCCTACCGACTCGGGCTCTACTGGTGGCATTGGGTCTAGTTTCAGGGTTGGGGTTGTTGCAGTTGAATTTGTAGACGTAGAGGAGAATGGTTTAAAGTTTTTTGTTAGAGCTGCTTGCTTTGAAGATGCAGAGGTGGATGGTTTTGAGGATGTTGTTAGAGCAGCAAACGTTCGTGTGGTTTTTGACATTGGAGGCTCGATGGATGGGTTGGATGAGGGGGATTTCCATGCTCCTGCGAATTGAGGACTTGCTCCCTGTGTCAGACCTGCCTTTGTTCTCTCTGGGGATGGGATTGATAACGAGTAGTTTATTGATTCAGATGAAGAGAAGATGAGCTCCTTCTTGATATTTTGTTGGAGGCTCGTAGGAAGTCTCGATAGTGTGTGAATGCAGGCATGAAAGAGGAGGATGGTGCCCTTTTTTTTGGGTTGCTTAAAGGATTTCTTAATCACCCGATTCCTTCCCAACAAGATTGTAGTATGAAGGGTGTTGGGTTTGGATTGGATGTGAATCTGGATGTGTCTCTGGCTTCTAGATCTAATGGTTTGAACATTGTTCAAACGCCTGTGAAGGATCTTAGCTCTGGGGTTGGTTTGGTCCCCCCCTTTATCCTCTGGCTCCTCTGGTGAGTTGAAAGCTATAGCTTCACCTATGGATTTGGTTGTTATTAAGGGACGCCTCCCTATGTGTGAGGGGGTTGTTGCTACTCCTGTCATTCAGATTCCTGATGGTGTGGTTGATAAGTGTAGTGATGTTGTTGGCAATGCTCTTATTGGGAGTTTCTCAAGCCCTCATCGTAATATTGACATTGTTCATAGTTGGGCTCTAGTTAAATGGAAGGATTTTGGTCTGTTGTAGGTGACTACTTTACGTAAAGGTTCTTTTTTCTTTTTTCCTTCAAACTCCTTCAATAGAGTTTGGATGTCTTACATGGAGGGCCTTGGTTCTTTGGTAATTCTATCCTCCTGAAAATTTGGACTGTGGGATTTGTGGCTTCCAAGGATTGTTTCGATTGGGCCCCTATTTGGTTTAAACTCCCAGCACTTCCTTTGGAATTTTGGGACGAGGTGGTCTTTCGTGGTATTGGTAAGAGTTTTGGTTCTTTCTTAGGCGTGGATAGGATCACGAAAGACATGGAACGTTTAGTTTATGCTAGATTTTGTGTTTTGGTTGAAACTGGAAAGCTTCTGGTGGAACCTTCAAATTTTGCAAATTTGAAGTGCCCATAATGAAAATTTTGCTTTGCACACTTAGAAGTGCACCTGAAAAATCTGCCCAAGTGACCTACTTTGGAGGGTCATAATTCGGAGCCAGTTGATTTTCATACCAAACCCCTTGGTGAGTGTATTCATCTGACATATTTGAACATGTATGTTTGATTTCAGCTTCCTGTGAAGAGTTTTGATAGGGTTTTCGAGCACAAAGCTAGAGGGTTTTGGGACTGTTTTGAGGGTTTTGGGACTGTTTTGTTGTTTACATACTCTCAGTCCTACGAAGTAGCCTCATGTTCAGATTGATATTTCATAGTTGGGTGATCATCATGACAAATGGATTGATGCCTTGCATTCCCCCCACATTCATATGCTCCCTGGTCTAGTTTTAGAGCCACGTGATTTGATTTGATATTTTTACCAGGTCAAAAGATAATGTAGTTTGTTCTATTTTTACATCTGCACTTTCAGAATGTTTTGAGGTCAAATTTGACCCCTAGTATATTGTGATGAATGTTTCATGAAGGAAATCCCTCTTGAACACATTCTCAATGGACCTAAATGATCTAATGTTTCCAGTGGTAGCTTCCCAGGTGGTGATTTGATATTTTTTCAAGGAAGTGACTTGGTGAGCCCTGATTGGTTTTTGACAGGTACAATTGTAGAAAAGTCTAACTAAGCCACTTTGGCATAGAATATCTTGCACCTCGAAATCTCTTTTGCTAAACCATTTGTTGCACAACATTCTTGGGTCAAATCTTTGCATGTCTGTGCATTTTCGTAACTCCAGGAGATTGTTTGACGAGTTTTCTAGGGCAATTCCAGAGGCCACTTGACATGTTTTGATCACTATGCAAATTTACTAGAAAGTAAATTTTAATGACAACCTAGCTCAGTTTTGCATGCCAAGAGCATTCAGAAGCGATTTCAAATCAATTTAGGATGAAATTTGTTTCAAAACGAATTACTTTTAGGCCAGACCCACATGGGGACCCGACATGCTTTGCACAGTTTCACAACTATAAGTGTTACATTGTGGCAATCACTTCAAGAAAATTCCTTTGAATTGGTCAACATGTGGAGGGGTATACAATTATAATTGCCTTCAATATTTAAAATGCAAAGAAAGACCCATTTTCACATATAGAGTTTGAAAGTCATGCCATCAAGTAGATAAAGATATTGAACAGGGGATAACAAGTATGAAGATGCCAATGTTAATATGGTGAATGAATTGTTTGATAAAATGTCTCGAAGAGATGGTGAAATACTTGTTTATTGTCTTCATACAACAAAGGCAGCATATGCAAGTAATATGGGGAGCATTGACATATAGAAAAATGTTTTATATAGAACCTTAATGAAATGTTATCTCATGGAATGAGATCAACACAGTTTGGAATTGGTGTGGAATGCTTTCAAAAGGAAATGTGCACCCATCAAATGCCTTATGTGTGTTTACATCATGGAATTAAGAAATAGAGGATTGTTTCACAACAAATGAGGTAGTTGAAGGCTGCATAAAGTGAATCAGATGAAAAGAATTCTAATATTGATGTTCCTTGAGAGTTTAGAGCTTTCCACAATGTAGTGGGAGTTTATCATGTGGCTCCTCAATTGTAAGTTGGAATGATTTGCTCGCTTGGCTGCATGGAGGGATCCAGGGGACGCAACTTAGGGTGGACAAAAAACATTTCAAATGCTTTGTCTTTGTTGGGCACCATTAAACAAGCTAAAAGGAGAACCATTTTAATATTGCAATGGAGATTTTTACACAAATACAACAAGCCATGACAGAGAATGCCTTCATTTTGCTGCTTGAACTATGGGTAAATCTCACACATGATTACCTTACCAATAGAAAGCTCCAGCTAGCACCTACAGTGAGAATGTATCAAAATTGTCTGAGGAAATTCTATTTTAATGAAACCCTAATTTCATTCAATTGTGGATTGAATACATCATGGAGCAGAATAATGTTTCAAACCCTCGTGGTGAACATTTACAGCTTGTTGACTTTCTTCAAGTGGCGCTTGGATTGATGGTTACTTCCTCTGTGTTTTGGCTAACCATCAATTGGGAAATCTTCATACATTCACAGTTTCAATGAGGGAAGACAATGATATATACTAACCATTACTGAACCTTATGGGAGCCTCTGTGATCAAAGGAAATGCAGCAAGCATAATGCAAAGCAAAGTTAGGGCAAACAAAGAGCAGATTTATGATTGGAAAAAATGGGAGACATGGATGAATCCTCACCGTCGCTCACTAGCCCCGCGGGATGGAAGAGAAGGGTTGCGGGGTGTGCAGGGAAGACAAAGTGGGCCCCGTGAGAACTTTTAAAAGGTATGGGTAATGTTTTATATTGTCCGATGAAAAATTAAAATCTTCACCGCTGGAAAAGCATAACATTAAATTATAAAATGTAAGAGGGGTGCGGGTAAAGAATTTTGTGCAACTTGATTATAAATTCAAAAGGCCTCCACATTTAAAATGATAAAATAGTAAATGTTGCCCGATAATGTAATTTTTGAAGCCCTCAAATATTTAAAAGCCAAGATTTTAGGTGTAAGGTGAAAAGTAATAAATGAGGGGAAAAGAGTTCAGTGCCCACTGAATAATTTTAAGCCTTCACCATTTAAAAGTAAAGATTGAAGTAAATATTTTCTTTGTTGGAAGTAAAATAAAAAGGGGGTACGGGTAAGTCATTTTGTAGACGATACATTAAAAAAATCAAAAAATATTCTTTGTTGTTGGGAATAAAAGGTGAAATGTGGGCTAAATCTGTGTAGCTCGATAAAATGAAAAGAGGCCTTCATTTTAAAATAAAATTGTTTTCAGCCAGGTAAAGGTAAAAGAAGAGGTAAGAAGCATTCATGAGAAAACTGAGTGTTTTTAGCTATAGGGTAAATGGTGAAAGCAGGAAGCTGATAATTTTCATTGCAGGGGTAAAATGAGGAGAGAAGAGAGAAGATTTTTCCAATTTCTTGTTGCAAATTTGATGGAGATCAAGTTGCCAGTTGTGAATTGTGGATGCATTTTAGGGTTGCTTCTTTTTCTTATTATTATGTTTCTTTGTCATTTTCAAGGGTTCCATTTTTCTAAAAGTTTTGCAAGGCAAACAAAAGCTCTGTAAAAAATTGTAAAGTTGGGATGGATTATATAACTGTTAGTCATTAATCTGAGATGTTTTTGTGTCTTGAATCATGCTTCATGAATATATTTTATCCAATGACTGTCTCCATGGTTGAGATGTAATACTCTTTTGAATTCAATAATCAAAGATTACTTGGATTTTTTCATGCACATGTACTACATTTGAGTTGCATTTGTTATTGCCTTTTGTTCAAAGAATAGAGTAATTGTTTTAATGAATGTAATGGGAGTGTTGTGTTTCCAAATGGATTTATAAGAATGGTCATTTGATAAAGCTTTAGTGGTATTGTTATCATAATGTGATAACATTTAAAAAGATCTTCAAAAAATGTTTAACATTGCAGGATGAAATGTTGGTTATATGACTTTGTAGCCCTTCTCTTGGCATTGGTCAAGCCTTATGCATCTTCTATTTTCAATTTGGTCCCAAATCTTAAAATCTAAACAAACCATTCAATTATGTTTTATGGGTTGTTTATATCTACCATGTTCTCCATGCTAGTTAATGAAAGTTGTCCAATATCTTAGCCAATGTTGAGTGATTTTTCATGTTTCCTGGCGTATTCTTGTGAGAACATTATATGTTAATCAATACCTTATTGACTGTGCGTCTGAATCTTTTGGTGTTGCTAAAAGGGTCACCTCCTAGGTCCTACAGAGCCTAAAGTGCAGGGGAAATGTGTTCCAATCTCATTTCTTCTTTGTTGGCCAACTTTTACACTAGATTTGAGCATGAAGTGTGGCTTACTTCTAGGATTTAGTGGATCTGTTGATTTGGGACACCAAGAAATTCTACCAAATAAAATTACGATTCGTTCCAAGATGGGTGTATGGGAACAGAGTATTCTCTTCGATTCTTCCTCTTTGGTGTGCTCTCATTGCCTTAGAGTTAGTCATTTTTCTCACTCTTGTCAGGACTTCAATCTTGTGAAGACTTTTTATGTTGGGAAGGCTATGACTACCATTTTTCCCACTGAAAATGCTAGTTTGGTGAACCCCGAGGCTAAGAATTTGGAAGTGGAAGATCTTGTTGATGTCCTAAGAGGATGCCCTCTCAAGGATAATTTTCTTCTTGTTAGTATGAATGAGTCTGTTTCATCCAAGATTATTGGTTTAACCCATCTTGATCAAGCTCCCCTTATGAGCTCTTTGTTTGGACACAATTTCAAATCTCCTTGATTGGGTTGGCCCCCCTTTGGTGGCCTGGAGCAGGTGGACAATTTCCTATTGTACTGCGCAGCTCTACTATTTCTCTAGGTGTACTGTCACTACTGGTTTTTTGGTGACCAGGTGTTGTTTGTGTTTCTATTGTGTTTTAGTGGTGTTTCCATTGGTACTATTTCTTTTTTCATTGTCAAAATGTGAGTCTTTGGTGTTTGGAAGTGTCTTTTCCTTAACTCTGTTAAAGGCTCTTGGTCCTTTCAAAACCTTGCTTACCTTATCAAAAATATAGTTATTTTTAAATTATAATTCAATGATACTTTATTACTTAGCTTTAATTATATTATAGAATATTTAATATCATATCTTCAATTAAATTTTTGTTTTGTTGCTTTTGTTTTATGATTATTTTTTAATAATTTTATAGTATTAGTTGATGATTTTTTGTCATTTTTTGTCTATTTATTTCTCCTTTTATTCTTTGCCTTTATGTTAATTTTCTATTTTCCTAAGATATAATGATATAAGGATCTTTATTCCTTAGAGTTATAAACTGAGAGTTATAAAGATATCCTTAATTATATGCCTTCATATCTTATAATTTTCTTTTATTTTTGCCTTTTCTTTTTCAAGCCTTAGAATTCTCTTCTTTTAAATTGCCTTCTTCCCTTTTCAAATTTTATTTCTTTAGGTTTTTCCTTTGTTATTATTAAGTTAGTTCTTTTTTCTCCCTTTATTTTGTTTTGCTATTTTTGTTTTTTTTCTTTTAGTCTAGTTCTTTGATTTTTATTTTAAACCTTGGTGTTCTCTTTGTTTTATTTTTTCTATTATTCTTATTAGTACTTGCCATTGGCATAGTACTATTGTAATGAGATTGTCTTTTTTAGTTTACTAGTTATTAATAATTTAGTTTTCAACCAATCAAAAATAATATTTTAAAAGAATTAAAATAAAATTCAATTTTTGTAAAGTCAACTTGTAAAATATTTAACTTTACAAATTATAAAAATTATTTCTTGTGCATATGATTGGTTAAAAAGTTGTGTGTTATTGACCCATTTGTAGGGAAAGCAAGGTAAACATTTTTTTAAACAATGATTTTTCATTTTTTTCTTTATAAAGTCATTTCATTAAATCTTTCTAAAATAAATAAATGTTACTTATTTTGACTTTTTTTAAGAATGTAATTGTTATTTTTTTATTAAAGAAAATCTCACAAAAATCAATTAATTATTTTATAGAGATTTGGATTCACACTATTAAAATAATAAAATAAAATAAAAATTGTATTATTCTTTCCATTAGACTAATATCTTTGTTGTCTATGTTTTTAATATTTTATGGTATAATTTAATTATTATATGCTCTCCTTCTTTTCATTAATAATTTTTTTTCATTATGTATATTTTTATATTAATTTATATATATAGGTTCTCCAAAAAATTATAACCTATAATTATACCACCAAAAAGATGTACAAGAAGGGAAAGAGGATTCCCCAAATAGGCCCCCTAGGATTTTTCACCTAGGAGCACTTGGTTTGGAAATGACTCTCTTTCACCTAATGATATGTTTTTTGGGTGAGTTCATTCAAATATAGGGGTTGTGTTGTGTGTGTTTATGTTTAAATGAAATAGTCTAAGTGTTGGATATAGATAAAAGAAACCAAATGCTGATATGAAACCTATAAAATATACTATGTTTGGAAACACATTAAGATATGTAGACTTATACTAAATGACCTAAGAAAGCTTATAAAACAAAAAAGAAAGCTGTAAAACTGGAAATGTGTACCTGGAAGTGTTTTGTAGACTTGAAGGAACTCAAAAACACTGAAAAATCTGATTTTTATGTCTGACGGGACACTTGTGCCAAGTTGGATGACCTAGTCCTTTTTCGAGGTGATTTCGAGAAACTGACTCGAGGCTTGTTTCAGCCAAATGGGTATCTGGATCCACATAAATCTCTGGAAAATAGGCACACTGGGACTAGGTCACCACAACTTGTGGGAATGTCGCTTTTACCTTTTCAGAAGATTTGAAGGGGGAATCTGTAGACCTCAACCTTCACCTCTTCTCCTAGTAATTTCCCGGATCTGGAACTGCAGAACTCAACCTGTAGGTGTCTTTTTGTGGATTTTTTTCCCTAGTTGTCAAGGAGATTCCCTAACAAGTCTTCAATCCATCCTTGAATGATCTCCAAACCTGCAAAATACCTAGATCTACAAATACACACAAAGAAGGAAGAAGAAAATGTTGGATGTTAGGATATAGGGGTTTGCCTTGGTCAAACCCCTTTGTAGATAATCAAATCAAATAATGAAATAAGACAAGAAAGCATGAAATATGGAATAGTAGATTTAGTACCTTGCCATGGAGATAGATCTCGAGTTGCTATAACCATTCAACCCTTGAATGCTTTAGCAAAGGCTATCTTGATGTCCTAGGATGCAAACCCTAGCTTGCTTGAGAAGAGAGGTGGATGAGGAGTGAAGAGTGAATAATGAGTCTGTATAATGAGAAATTAGGGCTTTTAGGCTTATTTATAGACAATGCACCTAAAAACATTCGTTATTTGATCCTCAAGGTCGACATGAAGGAGAAATAGACCAAAACCCTAACTTTTCCCACTCAAAACCCCAAAAATGGCTCCAATGGGACTAGGTCGCCACCTTGGGCGACCTAGTCTACCTGGATAGGACTAATTCGCCCAGATGGGTGACCTAGTCCTCCAGGGGCCATTTTTCCAGCTGGATTGTTCGGGAGCGAAGAAATCAAGTTTATATGATGATTTTATCAGATATTTGATCAAATTAAGCCTTGGGATGCATAATAAGGGGTCATAGGGGCCTATAAATGATGATGAAAAGGGGTTATTTAGGTCCAAAATCCATAGGCAAGGGTCCAAATGATTGAAAAGTGTCAAAGGCTACACTTTTTGGTGACACATTTAGCCCCCACTTTAGTGAGAGGATGAACTTGCTTCAAGCTCACACTAAAGTAGCCCAATGGAGATGGTGAAGAATGAAAAGGATGAAGGAGGTGGTCAAGTCCCCAGGATTCGAGATTCTAAGACAAAAATACATCAATGCAAGAGACACATTCAAGGGTGAATGATATGCATCAAGACGAGATACGTAATCATGCAATGACGAGGTGGAAAAGATGCGCTCACTCTGGGGCCACAGAACATCAGTTCGTTCGCGGGGTGAGTTGTCCCAAAGAAGTGGTTTAGTGAGAAATTCATGCCAGTGTGTCAGCTTCCCATTATACCAACCATTCCAAAGTTACCTCACTTGATAACTTTGATAAGGCACCACAATACTTTTGTTGAAGGGGATTTTGCTTTGTTCATGCGAGGTCTTCTTCTTAGGTAGCATTGTGCCAATGTCTCCAAGAGAGGAAAAGTCAGGGAGTCAGATCGTTATCCATGGGATGCCTCATTTGCATTAGGCCACTTCAGTTGATCGTACACTCTTGGAAGACATCAAATCCAATGACACCGCCAAGAAGAGGACACATCACAAGAAAAGAAAAATCATGCCATGGAATTTGCAAAAGGATGTCATCTATGGATGTCCCCACTTTAAAGTATCCAAGGATAGGGGAAAGAAGACATGAGAGTTGACTTGGAAAGCTCTATGCTAAGTCATATGTTTCCAAAGTGAGCTACATAATGAAAAGGGGTAGTATGTCACTTGCAAGTCAATCTTAAGAAATGTCATCCACATCCCAAGCTTTCTCTTATATGTTCATGAAAGGTTAACGACGAGTCAAGTTTGACAATGACAAGTGACATACAAGGATAAGGCTACTGAACCGCTTTTCCCCCACTTAGTATAGGACAAGGGTGAGCCCGGGATGGAGGATGGTATGTTGCTCCTCGCGAGGGATGTGAAACATGCAATAGTGAGTATGTTATGATTCTACAACTATTACATGGCAAGGAGTAGCAACAAATGTTATTTGTGTGGGTAAGGAAACAAAGTTTCGGCAAAGTGAGCCTTGATGGTGTAGACTTTGTCATATATGTGAGTAAGGTCATTGTAACTTGGGTGATGTGAAATTTTGTTCTTAGGTGGGGAAAGATTAGATGATGCTTAGGAGTTCCTATAGATGGGGATCTAATGGACACTCGTGTATGCATGACCTTAGTGGGCTTGGGTTGATGTATCTCTAAGAAAGGGCAATTGAGTATCATCTTTGTACTATTACCCAAGGAAGACACATTACTATTGCTTGAAAGGAGTGCAACCATGTTGTTGTTTTCTTGTGCCATGATGCCTTCCCTAGGAGGAGAATCTTTAGGAGAACGAAAAATGATATGTTTAGGACATTCAGTATTTAGTTCTACACTATTGATTTCATCACAAGTAAGGGAATGATCGATGGTTGAAGTGTCTTGTTGCATCATAATATCTTCTTCACTAATAGGAGAGATATTAGGAGAGGGGGAAATTTGATGATTGTGATTGTTGGTGGTTGCATTATTTTCCTCCAAGGTGTCATTCTCTTGTGCCATATTATCTATCCTAAGAGGAGAGCTATTTGGAAAGTGACAAACAATAGGTTTATCACATGACATGATTAGAGTTGGTGAAGCAGCTTCATCGCTCATAGGAGAGGTATTAAAAGAAGGATAACAAGGAATTAGATGGTTACCAATGATTGGACTATTTTTTTCAAATAGATCCTTCCAAATGTGAGGAATATTAGGAAGGAGAGAAATAATGCTATGACTCTCAATCATTGGAGTGCTTAATACTAACATGTCCTAGTTATTAAAGCATGAGAACAAATAGGGGAGGTGTTGGGAGATGATTGAAGACTAAGTAAGGTAGTAACCATGATGTTAGCATCGTATGTTATAAGATCTTTCCAAGGGGGAGGAGGAGGAAGAATACCATCATGATCTTCAATGATTGTGTCTTCTTTCCACAAGATACCTTCGTCACCAATGGGAGAGATATCAGGAGAAGAACAATTATGATTATCAATGTTTGTGACCTCTTGGGTCAAAACTTTAGTGGATGAGCTAGAAGAGATGAAGTCATCAAGGGCTTCATCTAACATGTCTAAGTCATCATGACTAAAGGGCTTAAGAATGGTGTGAGTGGGTGCATGTGATGTTGTTAATGTTTTGTTTTCATTTTCTAAAGAATCTTATGTAAATGATTTTGGAACTAATGTAGAAAATGAAAAGCGCAAAAGTCTAATACTATTCATAAGTGCCATGAATTGAATTGTAATAGAAGCTATGTAAACTGAAAATGTAATGTAAAGACATAGAATGCAATGCAAGTTTCAGATTTTAAATAATGTAATTTATTGATTGTATTGAAGAAAAAATGTTGTGAATGAAAAAGGAAGTTTAAGAAATGCATGAAATGAGCTAATCTAGGCTAGATTGAGTGAAATGCATGCTACAAAAACTCAACCAACTGATTCAAATAGATAATGGGAGAAAACATAAGCATAAAATCAGAGTTTTCAACTCTGTAAAAGGTTGTTTCAGAGGCCTAAAGGGACTAGGTCGCCCAGGGTGGCAACCTAGTCCTCCTAGTGATTTTTTTGAGATTTTTCAGGAGTTTTGGATGGATTTAGGTGGTTTATGGGTTGTATGATGTAGAGCTAAAGTGAAAATGTAGAATTTTTATGAGGTTGAATGATTTAATATGCAAAAATGCAACTTAAATGCACTTTTCACTAATGCAAAATTTTAAAACCCTAGAATGCAAATTAAACAATGCATAATGCAATGCTATGCAAACCTAGGATGAGGATGTACTCCAATTCAAAGACAAGGGGATTTGAAATTTAGGTTCACCAAAATGTACCACCAAAAAGATGTACAAGAAGGGAAAGAGGATTCCCCAAATAGGCCCCCTAGGATTTTTCACCTAGGAGCACTTTGTTTGGAAATGGCTCTCTTTCACCTAATGATATGCTTTTTGGGTGAGTTAATTCAAATATAGGGGTTGTGTTGCATGTGTTTATGTCTAAATGAAATAGTCCGAGTGCTAGAAATAGATAAAAGAAACTAAATGCTTATATGAAAACTATAAAATATATTATGTTTAAAAACACATTAAGATATGCAGACTTCTACTAAATGACCTAAGAAAGCTTATAAAAAAAAGGAAAGTTTTAAAACTAGAAATGTGTACCTGGAAGTGTGTTGCAGACTTGAAGGAACTCTGAAACTCTGAAAAAATCTATTTTTTATGTCTGACGGGACACTTGTGCCAAGTTGGATGACCTAGTCCTTTTTCGAGGTGATTTCGGGAAACTGACTCAAGGCCTATTTCAGCCAAATGGGTATCCGGATCCATATAAATCTCTAGAAAATAGGCACACTGGGACTAGGTCGCCACAACTTGTGGGAATGTTGCTTTTACCTTTTCAGAAGATTTGAAGGGGGAATCTGTAGACCTCAACCTTCACTTCTCCTAGTAATTTCTCGGATTTGGAACTACATAACTCAACCTGTAGGCGTCTTTTTGTGGATTTTTTGCCCTATTTATCGAGGAGATGCCCTAACAAGTCTTCAATCCACCCTTGAATGATCTCCAAACCTACAAAATACCTAGATCTGCAAATACACACAAAGAAGGAAGAATAAAATGTTGGATGTTAGGATATAGGGGTTTGCCTTGGTCAAACCCCTTTGTAGATAATCAAATCAAATAATGAAATAAGACAAGAAAGCATGAAATATGGAATAGTAGATTTAGTACCTTGCCATGGAGATAGATCTTGAGTTGCTGCAACCATTCAACCCTTGAATGCTTCGGCAAAGGATATCTTGATGCCCTAGGACGCAAACCCTAGCTTGCTTGAGAAGAGAGGTGGATGAGGAGTGAAGAGTGAATAATGAGTGTGTCTAATGAGAAATTAGGGCTTTTAGGCTTATTTATAGGCAATGCACCTAAAAACATTCGTTATTTGATCCTCAAGGTCGACATGAAGAGAAATAGACCAAAACCTTAACTTTTCCCGCTCAAATCCCCAAAAATGGCTCCAATGGGACTAGGTCACCACCTTGGGCGACCTAGTCCACCTGGATAGGACTAATTCGCCCAAATGGGTGACCTAGTCCTACAAGGGCCATTTTTCCAACTAGATTGTTCAAGAGTGAAGAAATCTTGTTTATATGATGATTTTATCAAATATTTGATCAAATTAAGCCTTGGGATGCATAATAAGGGGTCATAGGGGCCTATAAATGATGATGAAAAGGGAGTATTTAGGTCCAAAATCCATAGGCAAGGGTCCAAATGAGTGAAAAGTGTCAAAGGCTACACTTTTTGGCGACACAATAATATATAAGTATATGAGATAACTTATTTTATTTTAGGTCTTTATTACATATAATATACAACCTATTTTAATATAGATAATATTAATTTATATATATAACCTATATTAATGTAGAATTTATATATATTATCTCTATTTATATCTTATGTTATTGAAGGTAATATTTTGTAGGTAAATAAGTTAATCTACATTATGTAGGTAATATATTAATTTATATTATACATTTATATTAATATATATGATAGGTTAAGTGGGTGGAAGGGCAGGTGGCCCTCCATGTTGGCGGAGGGTATGTGGCCACTAAAGTCGAGGTGGCAGGTCGGATGGGCGGGCAATGAGCTGAGGTGGCAGATGGTCTTGTCGAAGGGGTACAAAGGCAAGTTGGTGGCCACTTTTGGCACTCATTTCAATGTGGGCTTTGTTGAGCAAATATTTCTTGAGGGATTTAATCCCTACGAAAAGGACAGTTAACACATTTGGCCACGTTTAATTCTCTCGGTAGACGAAAAACTTGAGTGTCGTGCAAAGGCTATAATGATGAGCAAAAATGCAGGAGATGTATGGCATTGTAAGAGCGTTTAAGGAGTTTTAGTATCTGTGTGAGGGTGGTGGTTGGATGGTTTCCATTTTCCTATGACCGAGAGGTGAGCAGCTGGAGATGGTTGGGCGTTCAAAGTTTATTATCGAAGTATTGATAGAAGGTTTGGTGTGGTTTGGGGCAGACACCCCAGTTTCCCTGCAAACAAAGGCGAGACAAACTGCCTTCAGGGAAATCACTGATCAGAGGTTGAAGTGAATTCTGCTCAACATTGATCCTCTGATTTTTGCAGTTGTCAAAATGATTTTGGGTTCCGATCATCTAGAGCGAAAGGAGTATGGGAGAGATAATGTGCACGTCTCTTTACATTTTTTAGCTTCTCTTCTGGATAGTCGGGTTTCCAAGATGGAGGTGAAGGTTTTGTTGGTGAAGATTGTTAGAAAGGACTTGGTGGAGGGGGTAGAGGAGGTCTTAAAGGCAGTGATTTTAGGCACGGTATCCTGCGGCCTGGTGATTTGGAGCTCCTGCGCTATACGGATGAAGCTGTGAAGTTTTATCCCTTTCTTTTGGACCTGCGTGGGCCGACTCTTATGCAACATCGAATGATTATGGCGGTCGTGGTGGATTATTTGAAGAAACTGCTAGGGTTGATGGCAATCGACGACTTTGAATGGGTAAGGGACTTTGAGGCCTTTGCAAAGGCCAATGGCTTCCTATAAGTCTTGTTGTGTCCTAGGTCATGTCATTGTGGGTTTTTTGGGGTTTTGTATGATGGTCCTGGGTTTCTCGATGGTGCAATGTCGAAGATGCTAACAGTGAAAATGCAATTTGATATTCTAATTATAGTCCTGCTAGTATGGCTCGAGGGGTTGGTTGGGTCAGGCAATTGATTTTGTGAGGTTCCCGTTGGATGGTAAAGATACCTGTATGTGAATTCCAGGTCTGAAGTTTTTTGTTGAACTCTGGTTATCCTTGCTTAGTAGACGCTTGTATGCTTTGGTTTTATTATTAATAGACTAATCTTACATATCAATATATATATATATATATGATAGGTTATTTTATTTTGAAGGTTCTCCTTTACTCTATATTTATATATATTAATAAATATTATAGGTTATATATTATAATCTATTGTATTTTAATCATCTAATTTTTTTATTTTAATTGAATCATTTATTTGATTTTCCAATTTATATTTTATATATAATCTCATCTTTTTTCTTTTTTCTTTGGTTAAATTATTATTGTTTTAAGTTTTAGTATATTTTCCTTTATATCTTCCTTCATTTCTTTTAATAATTTTGGTAATTGTTCCTCAATAATTTTGTAATATAATTCATCTTTACAATTCTCTTAGAGTTAATTATTCATTGTTTGAGACATTTAACCTTTAATCTTTTTTGATCCATTTATTTGTGTTATATCATATTATTCATTCTTCTGTTATGTCTTCATCATTTTTTGCCTATTTTCACTTTTACTTTATTTTTCAATCTCCTCCCTCCCTACCCTCTCCAACACTTAACTCTTCTTAAGGTCATTTCTACAATCATATTCTTCATTAGAGTAAGGTCATTAGAGTTATTTATTCATTGTTTGAGACATTTAACTTTAACCTTTTTTATCCATTTATTTGTGTTATATCATATTACTATATTATTCATTCTTCTATTATGTCTTCATCATTTTTTTTGCCTATTTTCACTTTTACTTTTTCTAATATCCTGCCTCCCTACCCTCTCCCACCACTTAACTCTTCTTAAGGTCATTTCTACAATCATATTTTTCATTATCCTCTTCCTACGATGAATCATTTAGTATGGTTCGAAATGTCAATTCAAAATAGCATACATAGTTTAATCTAGAAGTGTTTACTCTGTCATTCATGGACCTTGAAAAAATCATACCCTCTTTAATCATTGATTCGTTAATATTTAACAATTACTGATTTGTATGAAGAGATATAATTGCACTTGTGTTACTACGAATCAAATCTAATAATTTAATATAATATATTTTATTTTTTAATATATATACATATATTAAATTAAAAATAAACAAGTCGTAATAAATAATCATTTTAATATATAACAATTTTATATTAATAATAAGAGAAGAAAAATTGCCAACTTGTAATGTCTAACTTTTAATGAGTTTTAGCATATATTATATTTTTTTTTTTTATAAAATTTATTTAATATATAATAATTCGTAATATAACATTTATTAAACATGTTATTTTTAAAAAATTTAGTGATAAAAATTAAGCTTATAGTTATGGATAGTGTTACGATCATAATTAGGGTTAGAGATAGGTCTAGGATTAAGATAATGGTTTAAAATTTATTGTTAGGGTTAGAGTTAGGGTTAGGGTTAGGGATATAATTATATTCAGGGTATGAGTTAGGGTTAGGGTTAGGTCATTAAAATAACTAATTAACAATACTAAAACACTATAATTAACAAAACATACATTTATCTTTTTCACATTAATAAAACTTATATTTAATTTTTATCAAATCTAAAAAACAATAATTACAATACTATTAAGGCAAGTACTAGCCACTACGTGACACTTGTTTTAATTGTGTTGTCTTGGTAGTTTTTACATTTGTTTTATTCCTTTTTCATATCTCATTTTTCTTTTTCTTTTTTAAAACATATATAAAAATTCTTTAAATTTCTTTAAAATTTTGTAATAAATTTAAATATATTTTTTCTAGTTTTTAATTTATTGTTATCTATAATTTAGTTTTTTTCATCTCTCTTCTTAATTATTATTTTTTTTCCTTTTTTCATCTCAATTAATTTTTTGGTTCCCTTATTTTCTTTTATTATGTTATTGTGTTCTTTTTCATCCTAAACTCCTTTCTCTAACCTCGTGCAAAATACCCCTATCCCTCCTCTTTAAATTCTATCTTGATCTGCAGTCAACCAATTTTCTCTCTCTCAACTCTCTTTTCTCATCCCGATGATGGATCACAGAGTGTGATCTGAAACATTGATGCAAACAAATTTTACACAATAAAATCTAGAAAAGCACACTAATTTATGAACTTACTTTATTGATATTTTTTCTTTTTTCTTTTATAATATTTGGAGACTTGGACAGTATTTTGAAACATTAGAAAAAGAGAGTTTGCTCTACAACAAAGGGTTGGTGTGTGTGTGAAAGATCTGGTGGTAGGGTTCGCTCGCGGGTCGTGGAGGAGGCTTGGCCCTCCTCCATGATTCTCCATTATTACTTATGGTGTATGACGCTCTTGCCTCGCGCCTGGCGGTGTTATTCTCTTTTTTTTCTATTTTTTGTGGGTGTGATGGGGATATCCCGCTAGTCAAACTGTTTGTGAGAGGTTGCATGTGTGGTTTCAAGGAGTTAATCAGAAATTATGGTTGGGGATACATATCCCCAGATGGTGTTATTAACGAGTTTTCCAAAGAAAATGTAAAAAATATGCCTCCCAAATCATTTAGAGATATCGTCGCTAGAGAACGGAGTCGGCTTCCGTAGGGCACCAAGTTTGTGCTTGAGGGAGTCGACGAAGTGCAGGAAGATGGAGGAGAAGAACAAGGTAAGAACGCCCCATCTCCTCCGTTGAAAGATGTGTTGATTCCTAATGAAACCCTAGATGAAGCAATTACTGAAGAGGGTGGTAGATTGTTAAAAACTGCTATTTTTTTGCTATCGTCGATACCAATAGGGTTTCAACAAGGAAGTACATGGAGGAATGGTTTCATAATATTTGGGAAAATAAATTAGGGTTTCAATTCTATTATTGTCATATGGTGTAAAAGGGATTGTATGCCATTTTCTTTAACAATCATAACTCTTAGGAGGAGGTAATACAAAACAATTTTGGAATGTCGAGAAAGTTATTTTTTGTGCTCTGGCATGGATTCCTGAGGCACTGGAAGAGGAAGTTTTGGCTTTCTCTAGTCCTTGATGGCTAGTTATTAAACATGTTCCTCCTCGTCTTTGGAAATTCGTTCCACTCCAACTGGAACTGTATGGAAATGTGCTAAAAAATGATGATACCAAAACCCCTCTTTCGCATTTTGATGTGCAGGCCTTGGTGTCCCTATCTCTTGGAGTAGATCTTCCAAAAAAATTGAAAATCAAACTAAAAACAGACGGTGTTTATTGTGAGTTAGAAACCTGGGAGGGCTAAATTCTTGTTACTTGTGTAGACACGAAGGCCACATAAGAAGAAACTGCCCTTTAATAAGGAACAAAACTAATAGTAAATCCACCTATGGTGGAGGCAGTAGAAATAAAAAGCAGCCCTTGACAATGGATGGGCAGGCGGAGGGATATGGAAATAATGTGGAGATAACTGTGGAATATATTCCTACTCTGGAGCAATTAGATGAGAGGTATTCCCCCTCAAACCCTAAGGCTAATAGTAAGATAAAAAATAATTCACCCCGATAGGTGAATGTGGAAGTAAGCAAAATTAATAAAGATGCATCCTTTGTCGAGGATTGCTTGGCATCCTTAATACATGAAATAGACAATAGTAAAGTGAATGGAAATGAACAGAATGAGAAAACTATGAAAGAGATGGAGGATCCTAAACCATCCCATCAAACAAGGTCTGATAAACTGGAAAATATTGTCCAACTTAATGCTCAACAATCAGCCATGCAAAAAATAAGACAAACAAAAGAACCCAAAGAGAGCAATTCAAAACCACCCAAAGTGGTGTATTCCTTTAACTCTAAATATTTTAAGGAGGATAATTCAGTAGAACTTCAACCCAAGGGCTGCTCCTTGGAAATAAGTGGGGAGAAACCAGTACATGTTATTGAAACTAAAATTGAACCTCCGGACAATGGGAACTATTCTCAAGATCATGATGTGGACCGGGACGGAATGCCCACCGAAGGAATTGATGTGGATCCTTAGGACCTACACCTGAGTGGTTTGGAGGAAAAATTCCTTAACACTGTGTCTTTTGTAAATGGAAATGAAAAAGTTGATGAAATTTTGGTCCCAAATTTGGTAATGAATCCTCTTAAACCCTTTGGTGGAGTGGTGAGTTCTGATGGATTTGCATCACAGTCAAGAATGGAGTCTGCAGATGACCTGGGGTTGTTCTCTACTAAGGAGGCCACTGATGGAGAAGAGACTCCCATGGAGGTCATAATAAAAAATACCCAAAGATATATAAAAAAGAAAGGAGTGGAGATTAGTAAGTCCCCCCGATAAAGATCCCAAATAGCTCCAAAAGGACAAAAGAAAGAAACTTAGTGGGATTGTATTGCCTCCTAATGCCAAAAGAATGGAAGCAAAAAATAGGCTCCCCAAATGCTTTGATAACTTTAAATGTGACAAGGGACCCCCACCCAATGAACAATCATAATGGATGTTAATTGCATTTCCTAGAATGTAAGGGGACTTGAAACCCCAGATATGAAGCATGTTGTTAGAAGATTCATTGCACAAAAGAAGGAAAAGGACTGTGTCCTGCTACAAGAGGTTAAAGCCACTGGCTTCATCTTAGAAACCAACTTGAGGGTGATATGGAAAGAAGCAACTTCGTTTTCCACCAAGCATGAAAAGGGCAAAGGGGGGGTTGTAATTCTATTGGCAAATAATTGGTCATAGTTTGTGGATAGCTTTGGAACCTCCCCTTGCAACCGGGCTATGTGGGTGATTGTAAGGATCAATTCCTGCTTTGGAACTGGCTATACATCTTACAAGATATCCCTTGGCTCATTGGAGGGGACTTTAATTTTGTAGAGACAAGAAGATAAATGGGGTGGAACAGATCAAGATTGGAAAGGAAATGAGAGGTATTATTGGAAAAGAATAAAATCCAAGTTGAAAATTAAAGACCCTATTGAAGGGCAAAAGAAGGACACCAAAAGCATCTGGTTTACATGGTGCAGTTCCCAAAAAGGGGGTAGGAGAATCTACTATAGACTTGATAGATTTTACATTTGTAGAGCATTCTTTTCGGTCCCTCCTATGAAAGAAGGATGCAAATTTGAAGTGAATCCATACTCTTTATCTAATCATCACCCAATAAGGGCCAAATTATGCCTCAAAGAAGGTGTGGCAAAAGTTATTGGCAATAGAAATGGCTTTTGCCTTAATACTAGCCTCCTCAAGGATAATGACTGCAAAAATGTTATATTATCCCTCAGGCTTATCAATAAGTGGATGCACCAAAATCTATCCCCCATTGATAGATGAGATTTGAATATAGACAGATGGAAAGTTTTGTTTCAAACAATCGAAAATAAGAGAGACAAAGATAACCGAAGGAGGGAGACCCTCCTCCAAGCAGAAACATACCTATAAGCAAACCCCATTGATGAAAGACTCACAAGCAGGTTGTCTATGGCCAAAAGCAGCCTAAGGAGACTTTAGAATCACAAGATCCAAGGTCTAAAAGTAAGATCCAAAATGAACTAGGTAGAGAATGGTGACAAAGGCACAAAATTCTTCTTCAAATATCTTAAGGAGAAGCAAGCTAGAGAACGGATAGATCATATCACTGCAAATGACACTAGCCTGGGCAATCAAGAGGAGATAAGAGAGTAGTTCTTCCAATTCTACAAATGCCTCTTCTCCTCTGAGGGAGGTAGGAAGGCTACTGCCGAGGCAAGGGAGCACATAAAAAAATTGTGCCAAGGAAGATCGATGAGGAAATGGCTGGGGAACTGGGGAAAGAAATATCTCAAGAGGAAGTTAGGAAAGCCATAATCTCTCTCAAGGATGACAAGTCCCCAGGGGTAGATGGCCTTCCTGCAAAATTCTACAAAACCTTCCTAGATTGGGTGTGTGAGGACCTATTCCTTATGTACAAGGAATCCTTTGAAAGAGGCACACTTGGTAGAAAGATCAATAAAGGAATAATCAAACCGATTCCAAAGGAGGGGGATAAAACCCTAGTTAAAAACTAGAGACCCATCACTCTACTCAATTTTTTATATAAGATCTTGGCTAAGATACTAGTAGATAGGGTGGCACTAATCCTTCCCTCTATCATAAACTCCACATAGACAGGGTTCATTAAGGGGATATACATATTGGAAAACCCAATCACCAGTTAGGAAGCAATGAACTGGGCAAAGCAAACAAGCCAAGAAGCAACAATGCTTTTACTGTTCTTTGAAAATTCATATGATAGAATTGAGTGGGATTTTGTGGTTATGGTTTTGAAGGCCTTTGGGTTCCCCAGGGCATTTTGTCATATGGTCAAAACCCTCTTTCAAGATGCAACTGCCCAGGTAGAAGTCAATGGGGTTCTTACTCAAGAAATCTCCCTCTAAAGATCCATTAGACATGGATGCCCACTTCCATCGGTATTATTTGTAATAGCATCAGATGCATTGCATTATGTTTTAAGGGAGAGCTCATCAGTTCCAAGGGTAAGGGGCATCGCCCTACCATATGATAATGAACTCCTAAATCTGCAATTTGTCGATGACACCTCAATTTTGTTGACCCTAGAAGAGGATAATCTTGCAAACCTAATGGGGAAACTTGATATCTTCTTCTTAGCCTCTGGTGCTAAAGTTCCCCCCTCCAAATCTTGCCTTTTGGGATGGAAAGAAGAACCTCCAAATTGGGTTAATAATTTTGGACTTCAATGGGGTGGCCCTCAAAAGTTGGTAAGATATTTGGGTATCCCCTTTGTTGTGGAGCCCAACATAAAGGAGATGTGGCTTTGGATAAGGGGAAAAATAGAAAAGAAAATTACCAAGTGGAACAGATAATTTCTATCCTTGGCTGGTAGGATCCAGATCTGTCAAAAGATACTCTCATCCTACAACATATATTTTGCCTCTGTTTGGTTTTTCAATTCATATCAGATAAATGATATCTAGAAAAGGATAAGAGCCTTCTTGTGGTTAGATGGTAAAGGCAAGAGAAAGAGGCACTCGATGAAATGGGGATGGTGCACTATTGAAAAAATCAAGGGAGGTCTAGGGCTAAAGGACTTAAGGTTGCAAGGTATTGCTTTGGCTACAAAGTGGGTGATTGGGGCATTGGAAGGAGGGGAACCTTGGAAGGTACTAATAAGGAAAAATATCCTCAGGGTTGTCCCTAAACATGCAAAAACATGGAAATCTCTACCACTTAGTGATATTCTTAGCAGTGAATGGACTATGTTACTTGCAAGGTCCAATGTATTTAGAACCATATGGAAAGACTAAGAATTGATAAAAAAGTGCCTAACAAACTACCACTTCTCCAAATGGGATAATGGAATCATCTAGACTAACAGGTCAATATGGTGGAACTTAAAACACAAAGGAAAACCACTTGCATTAACCCAAGGCTGCTCAACAAGAGCTTGGGCCCACAAAGGAATCCAATGCTTCAAGGACATTCTAAAAGATGGTAAGTTGAAAGATTGGAATGATTTGAGTTCTAAATTTAATATTCCTCTCACCAATTAGAGGACCTAGATAGTCCTTAGGGAAGCCTGTAACTAGATAAAGTTTCTAGTGGAAACTAAAAATGACACTTCTCAATATAAAGATTTTCAATGGAAAAATGGTAATAACATAATGAAAACTAAAGTTAAAGAAATGTACACCATGCTAACAGAGAAAACTGATCTAACAGATTATCTGAATCAAACTTGGAATCTTAATTGGAACAAAAACCAATGGAAAAAGGTCTTTCAGAATAATTGGTGTAAATAGTTAGAGGCTAAAAAATCCTACTTCAGGTGGCTTCTAATAATCCGGAAACTGTCATTTAAGAGAAAATATGATGATATTGATATATGTCGCCTTTGTAGAATTCTTGATACAATTAATCATATCTTCTTCAACTGTATTTTTGCTAAAGAAATATGGAAGTTGTTTTGTAATGAACAAAATATTTGGGGGAACAATGGACAAGCCCTTCCTAAAAAGATTTTATTCAATCACAATGTAAAAATGGGGAAAACTGCTGCCCTATTTTGGATTTTCCTTTCATCTGACATTTTGTGGGCCATCTGGAAAGCAAGGAAGGGAGAGGGTGTTTACTGAGTCTTATAGAGGACTCATGCTAGACAATGTTGCAATGCAAGTGTACATCATAATGAAGCTTTCAAAGGAAATTTTTTGGAAGTACCTGGATAAGAAAGAGATCACAATTGATATCCTTGAAGCAAGATACATGCACATGTGACATGAGGGACATCCTGGTGTAGAGGTCTTCTTGAGGGCTCTACAAGAATTTCAGAAGGACCTAGCAGAGGGGCAAGGCAACAAAGTTGATAAGGTTTAGAACAAGGAAGGACAGGCAGTAAGACCCTCTATAGAAGAATTGGCAGCAACAAAGACAATGATAATGTTGAAGGATGGTAACAGGGCATGGTGAATTTGCTCAAAGAGCAACGCATATATAGCATATATGTCCTTTTTTAATTTATGGTAGATGATTATATAGGAGAATGGTATATAATTGTATATTCTGTTGATGATACTTTGATGTATTTGATGATACTTTGATATAGGTTTCACTTTTGGGACTCACTTTTTGATCTCATGTAATAGGAGATAACTGTTGATATGATGTAATGGGGGGTAGAGTAGGACTGATCCTCAGATCAACATTTTGCTTGTAAGATCTATATATGTTCCATGGATAACTATTGATATTTTGTAAAGGGGGTAGGCTAGGACTAATCCTCGGATGAACATCTTGCCTCTGTGATCTGTACATGTTGCTTCTATTATACTTAATACAAAAAAATATTTGGAGACTTGTAATATTTACAAATACTTTGAAAATATCATCATCATATCAAAATGGAATATTTTCACCTAGGTCAACTCCAAAGATGTGTGTAAAAGATCAAAGACATGTAGAATTTAAAAATACTCAAGGAAGGGTTTTCATTATATTGCAAGAGGACATGTTCACCTAATTCAACCCAAAAATTGTGTGTAAAGATCAAAGACTATATACAAGCACCCAAGAATGATGTATTTAAATTTGCTATTCCTTTTAATGCACCAAATTCATTATTAAAAATGTTAAGAGACATAATTATAATGATAAAAAGAGGTGAGTTGTAATGATGTGAGTAATTTAATAAAATCATTTTAACTTAAATTTAATAGCCATTTACATGTCAAATCATTATTTTTTAATAATAAACGTGAAGGAGCGGTCAGTATTAAATAATAAAAATAAAAAATGTTTTATAGTTATTTGCATGGTGTATATTATTTGTTTTATTTCTTTAAGAAAATAAAATAGTTTTTAATATAAAAGTTAAAGTAAACTAACATAGGTCTATCTTAGAAAAATTCAATACATAACAAGTGCCTAGAGAGTAATATCTCGACATATCTTTACATAGATTTTTTCGAAAGATATGCTAGTTTTATTTACTTAAGAGTTAATTTATTTTATTTTATTTACTTAATAATAACTTTACCTTAGAACTATTTAAGAGTCATCTTATTTTGATTTATTTAAGAGCTATTTTATAGTTATAATATACAATGATAGTTATTTTTTAGGCTTTGTTATCATGCTCACACCATTACACTTCACCTCTTGTTTTCATTATAGTTATTTTTATTTATTTTTAAAAACTTTTAAAAAATAAAATATTTCTTCAATTAAAAGTAATAATGTATAAAATAAAATTATTTTTAAAAATGTTAAAATAAATAGTGTTTATGTATTTTCTGATCTCTCTACTTATTTATGTGTTTATATGTCCATGCCTCTATTTAAAAGTTTAGATAGATAATAAAAATAATATTTATATAAAAAATTGAACTAAAAGATAAAATGAATGATTTGTTTTCATTTAAAATTTTGAAAACTTAGATTCTACTTGATATAAGCTCAATATTGATCAAACAAATAATTTTAGTTATACAATTAATTTTTGATCAATATTGAGCTATATGTTCCCTTAAGACATGTCAAGTCTTCATAGACCTTTTTCTTTTAGGATTGAAAACAAAAACCCTCAATTTGTGAGCAATATTTTGCCCACTTGCTAGTTATAACTAATAATGATAAGTTGGTTTTTCATTTATGTGCTCAATTGAGGCATTGCAAGTTGAGAAGGTTGAATAGTGGATTCAAATCATGCCCCTCTTTTGTCAAACTTATTTTCTTTTATTTATTGATGTTTCATTCAAGTTTTAGTTTTTGCATTGCCCTAAAAGTCCCCTCAACAATCCAAAACTTTCTCCCCTATTTGGTAATTCCACTATAGAGTTAAAAATCTAGCATTACAATTATTCAATGCAATTCAAATGCCACAATTTTCAATAGATTTAAATCTAACTACGACATTATAAGCTTGGTTATAACACATAATTTCATAGCAAATTTTATTAATAAATTTGCATAACCCATCTTTCTTAAGACAACTCACAAATGTCTATCAAATTTTAATCAATAATATTTCAAAACCACTATTTTACTCATAGATATCTTACCTCATCTTAATTGAAAATGCTCACATTTCAACAAAAAATTAAGAAACAATCCCTAGACATTTCAAGGATTTTCACATTCTAAGAGCGTCAACATATTACATTATTATATTATTTTCTTAATTAATTTTCTTGAACTCTTGAAACATGAAAATTACTTTAATATATTACTTTGAAACTAAAGGAAATGTTCAAATGAACATTATCACATTTAACATCAATCCACTTCTACTAACTATTAACTATACAACCATAATAAAAAAATATAATCACATATATTTACACTGGATTTCCTTTTAGGTTGGTAGAATGTTGAAAAAAACTCAACTCAAGAGGGTAAGACTTGATATATTTTCCACATTACTTAGAAACATGTACACCACAAAGGTCAAACCATATGCATAGGACTTGACAACATTTAAACATACACTCTCTTGTTACATCTACATGTCATGGTCGTATAATACTCAAGAAAGAGCCTAATACTCAATTCTAATTATACCCTAAGGTATAAGATTTAATATATGCACAAAAACCTAGTCCCTTTAGTACAAATCTTCATACCTCTAAATACATAGTAATGTCATAAACTATGGCCTAAGACAATCAATTTTAATTTCTTTAGTTTAATTTTTTCATGGTCACACAATGGAAGCCAAAGGTTCCTTAAAATGAGTTACCTCTTAACTCAAGCAATACTTCTCACATTCACTATTTAAAACTACAAATACAAATATTAAACATGATAATAAGCTCCCAAAATAATTGACATTGATTTCTTCTTATAAATATTGCTAAGACAATAGAATTCGCCAATTCAATGGTATTTAACAAAAGTGACATATACATACTAGTTTAATACTCTTGTAATGAAAAATAACCCTTAGGACCATGATAGATCATTAATAGAAATGGTCTAATATACAATAATAATGAAATTTCATTAACAATATAATAACACAAGGAGAGATCTAAATGTAATAATATCTTGGATTCAAAATCCTAAAATGCCACTAAACTATACTTGCAATAGAAGACCCATAATACCTACATTTCAAAGATTATGAGATATAGGTCTGGAATAACAACCAATTTTTAACTTGTGAATTTCTAAAAAAAAAAACCGTTTAATGTCAAGATTCAAATCCTAAACATCATAATATTTATAATGATTTATATTCCTCTCAATAAACACTATGAGGTTTAGGGTTTGAATCTTGAAACTAAACAATTAGTTTCTTTTTGTGAAATTCATAAAGTAATTATTAACCATTATTCTGGATCTACCTCTCACAAGTTTTCTTTGAAATGATTACGAGTATAGTTTACTAGAATTTTAGTGTTATTATATTCTTAATGCAAGTTCATTATTAATATAAATTAAACCATTTTCATTGACTAAATTTATCTTTAAGAAAAACATTCATTCTCTAATCATAAAATTAAATATCCTTACTGATTATATTTACTCATAATTTAACATTAATACTAAAATACATTAACCCACAAAATTAAACACAACTTTTAATTATTAATTTATACTAAATTATAAATATATCATTTTATTAATCTAAACTATTTTTTTTTAAAATATTTTCCTTATGTATATATTATTTATATATGTGTAAAAAATATCAATTTTTAATAATAGTTTAAATTATTATTTTTTGATATGCAAGTATAGTATTTTATTAATATAATTAAAATTCCAGTCTACAACCGTCTACAATGCAGGTAGATATATCCACCATTAACAGCCCAAGCCATCATGCCAAAAAACTAGTCAAAAAGTGACCACCAAGAGGAGAATCTATCCAACCAGACCAACCAAGCACCTGACCAACACCAAAGTAAACCAAAATGGCCATCAAAGGGCCAAGTCCCCTAGCAGAGCACCACCTAAAGCTTCTAAAACAAAAAACCAACCAACATTACCCAGGCACTACCAGAACCAG
Source organism: Sequoiadendron giganteum (assembly GCA_007115665.2). NCBI lineage: Eukaryota > Viridiplantae > Streptophyta > Pinopsida > Cupressales > Cupressaceae > Sequoiadendron > Sequoiadendron giganteum. Next base: position 548,274,360 of record CM021109.1, read on the forward strand.
ACTTACATGAAACTATTGGCCCTTGTAAAGGCCTCAAAGTCTTTGACCCATTCCACAACCCCGCCTACCATAAACTCTAAGAACTTCTTTAGGAACTCCACCGCCACCACCGCAATCATCATATGCTTCATGAGGGCCGGTCCACTCAAGTCGAGAAGAAACAGATACAACTTCACAACGTCATCTGAACATCGAAGGAGCTCTAGATCGCAGGGACGCAAAATACTTCTGTCTTCAGCCATAACACGTAAAACCTCATCAATCCCTTCCATCAAATCTTCCCTAAACATCTTCTCAAGCAACAATTTCGCCTCAACGTTGGCAACCCGATTATCCAAGATGGAATCCCTAAAATGAGAGGAGACATGCAAATTATCCCTACCATATTCCTTATTCTCCAAATGCCCGGACCCCAGAATCATTTTAGTCGCCATGACAACCAGAGGATCATTATTGAGTAAAATCCTCTTCAGTCGCTGATTTGTGATTTCCTTGAAAGAGGTTTTGTCATGACAATGACTTCAAGAAAATCGGGGTATCCACCCCAAATTTTGCCAACCCATCCATTGAAACCTCTATTATGAACCTTGGGCGCTTTGCCATCAACGCCCAAGCACATAACACTCCTAGACAGAGAGAAGAAACACCATGTGTGGTCAAAATGAAATTAAGCCTTGATCAACCTTAAAGCCAACCCATAATGGAATTAATGTGAAGTACTAAGTAGCCACCACCCACCACAAATGAATCACCTCCAAACGTGTCAAAAGCTTGTTGAAGGACTAAATCCTCCAAGAAAAAAGCATAAAATTTGGGCCTTGGGAAAGGCGTCCACACTGTTGGCAAGAGACATTGCAAATGTCATCTGGTGTTGTCATTGATGGAAACCCTAGTTAGTGATTCAATTCACACTTCAGAAATTGCTCGTACCGAAAGCCAGATCCAAGTTTTGTGATTAAATGCCAAGATAGAACAGAGTATCCAACAGAGTTGTGTTTTTCAATTCATATGCAATTATCTATTATCATTTTGCGTTGTGGATCTCATGGAAGGTATTTTGGTGTACGTACTATCCTATCCATAAATCATTAGGGTTCACATTCATTAGTGTGCAAGTTAGAAGATTCAGTTGATTAATTTTCTGTTTATCAACGCAAGAAAGCTGACTAAGTGAATATAGCATGTTGTGGATCTTCGAGGAATAATTGTTTGAAGTGTTTTTTGCATGAGCATGTTGATTTGGGTCATCACTATGTTGTAGCTGACTTTGGTTGATGCGCATTGAGAATTGATTATGGATTGAGCCAACAGTTTGTAAATATTTTCATATTTTTGTTGGAGCTGACATGTAGTGATTAAATCTTTAGTTGCGGATATATATAAGAGATCATCCATATCATTTGGATATGTGTATGAAGTGTGTTGCGGAAGTAAGAAGGATTGTAGAGCGATTATGCATAGTTTCACTTGTGCATTAAAGGATTTATGATGTGAATTAAAGCAGACAGAGAAGAAGAGCCGAATCATACAAAAGGTCGAGAAAGAGATTAATGTGATTAATCGGAACTGTAATAAGGCATTGGTAGATGCTATTATTTCAGTTCAATTCTTCAGATGGATTTAATCTGAATATTTTATAACACAGTGAGTCTTCATTTTGTATCTGAGCAGTGAGCTCTCGGTAGTATGCCTGAATACAAGTGCATTCCCATTTGTAAACACTTATTTTGAGTATACTCATATTGTGGATTGGCCTTCCACCGTGGTTTTTCCCCTAATAGGGTTTTCACGTAAAAATCCTTGTGTTATGGTGTTATGGTTGCTTGCTTTGTGTTTCTGCATCTTTCTTTTGGTTCGATGCTACAAGTGGTTTAAAGATCAAATTAATAAAGTTAAATTTTGCAGAACACTGATTCACCCCCCCTCTCAGTGTTCCTTGATTCCAACACTCACCTCCCCCATCAACTCACGTACTTCAAGGATGTGACAACTTCGATCAACTCCTAGTCATGATAGCTCTCCCACATCCTCCTCCTACCTCATCACACCAGACATCGTGGCCTAAAATGCCACGTCCCCTCTGCCAGCCTGGAGGGGCGCCTGTCTAACTGCCCACAAATCTTAGGTCTTAAAGACACGTGTTTCTTTTAAATTCAGACCCACAACACCCAAGTTTGAAAGAAGATCTACCTCTGAATTCCCTTCCCTCAAAATATGATTGAACATTACTTGCTCAAAACTCCCAATCAAACCCAAAGCAACATCCAAAAAATCCCCTAACTTCCAATTTTGAATTTGTTTGGACCTTAAACCATTAATCACCAGCGTGGAGTCCCCTTCAATTATTACTCTCCTTACCCCTAATTCTCTACAAAGCTCCAGTACAAGAAGACGGGCTTGAAATTCAACAACATTATTTGTACCATCTAGGAGAGACTTCGCCAATTTCCCCAAAATCGATCCTTTGCAATCCCTTACAATACAACCCGCCCGAGAGGGACCAGGATTCCCCTTCGAGGCCCCATTGAAGTTTAGTTTTACCCATCCAGAATCAGGAGGAGACCAAACAACCTTACTACACTCCTCCATAGAAGTTGCACACCCAACACCTCCACAAGAAGGGGACTTGATTCCAAACCATTGCTTTAAGATCCACGAATCCCAAATAGAGAAATTACCTTTTTTTTTATTCAACTCCTCCACCCTAGCATTGAATAATTCCACCATACAGGCCTCAATTTCGCATTACAGCCTGGGGATTGACATTTATTTTCCCTAAAAGATGCGCCTATTTCGCTCCTTCCAAACTTCCCATAACACAATCGACGGGCTCGACACCCATAAATCACCAAAAACTGAGTTCTTTAAAGGAGTTGGCCAAGCCTTATTAGGAAGAGCTGATTTCCAATGAAGTTTCACACATAACCACCTCCTAATACCTTGTGAATATTGGTAATTCAAGAATAAATGATCTACAGTCTCTTTTACTTCTTGACATAATAGGCATCTAGATGGAACATAGTATCCCAATTTGGAAAATCTGTCTCCTGTAAGAACTCTTCCCTAAGTTGTCACCCAAGTAAAAATGCCTGCTTTAGGAAGACAAGCCTTATTCCAACACAAGTTAATTGGCAGACTTGGTTCTTCCACTTCTGAAGAAGCTAAAATGGCATAACCAATTTTAGCAGAAAAACCTCAGTGGATGAAGCATTCCACCTCAATCTATCCCTTCCTTGCCTTCACCAAATACGCCTTTCCAACAACATTTGCTCAAAAGCTTCCATTTCTTTCTCTTGTAGACCTAGTTGTCTGATAGACTTCCATTTATAGAAGCCATCCTCCTCAGATGAAGGGTCTTCTATAAAATCCTTTACCTTTACTCCCCAAGCCTATTCCGTCCTTTCTCTGACACGAGCTAAAGCAGGATCCTCCGCCAAAATTGGAAAGCCTTCCCAAGAGTCCTCCCAAAACAATGCCTCCCCATCGTCTTTTACCTCCCAAGTTAAGAAATCCGAAATGAGATCCCTTGAATTTTTTATGAAATTCCAAATACGGGAACCATTAGGAAGGGATTTAGCAGTAAAAAAACAATTTGGATCATTGTCAAGATATTTAGCCCAAACCAACTTCACCCATTTAAGCTCTAGATGGGAATGAATCACCCAAGCCAATTTCGCACCTAATGCCTTGTTTTGCAGAAGGAGATTTTTAAGACCAACTCCATCTTTCTCCCTCCTTTCACAAACCTTCTACCATTTAACAAGAGGAATTTTTTTTTGCTCTGAGTTTCCCTTCCAAAAGAAGAACTTTATTTAAAGACTTGCTAGTACCTACAAACATCGATAGACAAGACATCATGAAAATAGGTAAAGTAGAGATAACCGATTTAAGTATTTTTAATCGACTAGCCCAAGACAACCACCAATTTTTCTATGAAGAGAGACGCTCCTTACACCTTTCATACAGAGTTCCAAATATTCCCATTTTGCACGCCCTTAGCAAGAGGGAGACCCAAATATTTGCAGGGAAATTGACCTTTCTTGAAGCACAATATTCTCAGAATCTACATTTCACTTAAACAACTAACATTAAAGAAGAAAACTTTTGACTTTGCAACACTAACCTCTTGACTCGAAGCATGAAAATAACTATCCAGAATACCCTTTAGCCTCTTAGCTTCCCTTATCGAAGCTAAGACAAACAATATTGTATCATCTGCAAATTGTTGGTGCACGATAGAAGGAAGACCACTAGTGACCTGAAGACCTTCCACCCAACCAGTCCTTCTTTCTTCTTCTAAAGAGCGCCCCAAAGCTTCTGCCATGATTATGAAAAAAAAAGGGGGATAAAGGATCACCTTGCCTTAAACCCCTTGAAGCAATGAAAAAACCTTCTGGAGACCCATTCACTAAAATAGAGTAACATGGACTTGCCACCCAACCGAAAATCCAATCCAACCAATTTTTTTGAAAACCAAAAGCCTCCAACACTTTAAACAAAAAACACCAATTTACACTATCATACGCTTTCTTGATATCCAACTTCAACAACATTGCAGGTTTTTTGAATTGAATGAATCACCTCCTAAGCGATTATCACACCATCAAGAATTGATCTTCCAGTAACAAAGCCAGTCTGTTCATTAAAGATAATGGACAAAAGAATCTTCTTTAACCGATTAGCTACCACTTTTGCAATAATTTTATAGAGCATATTGCATAGGGAGATAGGACAAAAATTGTCCCAAGACTTAGGCTTCTCTTTTTTGGGAATAAGGGTGATTAGAGGATTATTTATCTCCCTGAGAGCCTTACATGAACACCTTGAATCTTCAATTGCCTTTGAAAATTCCTTCCCACGAACGCCCAACATTTATGAAAAAAACGCAGTTGGGAAGCCATCCGGCCTAAGAGCCTTTTCAGGCTGCATATAAAAAACAATGGCCTTGATCTCTTCCTCCGAGAATTTGGCATTCAAATGTTCCATTTGAGAAGGAGAGACTAAATTTGGAATGTTCCGAAGGACCGCCTTCTGAGCCTCCAGAGTAGAGCCTTCCCAATCGTTGAGAATATTTTGAAAATAGATCACTACAAAAGCTTTAATTTCCATTAGGTCTTCAATCATATGACCATCTACGGCCTTTATACAAGCTACCCAATTTACTTCCCGTCGAGTCTTAGTTAGATTATGAAAGAATTTTGTGTTCTTATCCCCCACCTGCAGCCAAGCTTCCCTTGATTTTTGCCTCCAAAAAATTTCCTCTTTGGCCAAAGCATCATTCAGTTTCTTGGTTAACTCTTTTTCTTTCTCAAAGTGAGCATCATCTATCCCATTTTTGATAATATCCTCAGATTAAACGTCTAAATCCCCTTCCACTTTGCACCTTTCCTCAAATACATTCTTAAAACAGTCCTTATTCCATTGCTTTAGTTGTTGCTTTACATATTTTAACTTAGTGACTATATTAAACATTTTAGATCCACCCGAGATACATTCCTTCCACCAGGATTCTAACAAATTCATAATATTAGGATCCTTAAAACACATCATTTCAAACTTAAAGGGACACCGAACATGCCCCTTCTCCCCATCAATTTGAAGTTGCACTAGAAAATTATCAGAACCCACCCCCAAGTTGATTTTACTATCAAAATTGAAGGGGAAAAGACTCAAATTACCTTTAAAGAAAAATCTGTCAAACTTTTTTGCTATATTGCAAAAACCTTTCCTCCGATTGGACCACGTAAAACAACCATTTCCCGTTTGAATCTCCATCAACATGTTTTGCCCTACAAAGCTCTAAAAATCTATTTGAGATTGAAGAGCTCAACTCACACCACCTCTTTTATATTCTGAACGCAAAATGGCATTAAAATCTCCACCCAAGATGCAAAAGTCCTGATCAAACCTATTAAGGACCTCGTCCAACTCTTGCCAAACAATCCTTTTATGCGAGCTCAAAGAGGGCCCATAGACATTTAATAAGCATAAATTGAAGATTAGAGATCAAGCTTCTTACTCGACATGCCATCCAATGTCGACGAGATGCAAGTTCTTCCACCAGAATTACTTGAGGCTTCCACATGGTTATCAGACCACCCGAGGCATCCTCAGATCCAACACCCAACCACTTCCAATGCTTCAACTTTCTATTGAAGGTGAGCAGATCCTGATCGCCTAGTTTTGTTTCTTGAAAAAGACAAATTTATGCCTAAGTTACTTCCAGATGGTGCCTAATTAAGCACCATTTGTTAGGGGCGTTTAAGCCCCTAACATTCCAAGTTAAGAGTTTCATTATTGTTCAGAAAGAGCATCGCTCTTCCCTACTTTCATCATTGAATCAATCTTCTTTTGACCATTAGCATCACCATCCCATTTGCATTTTTCCTGATTTGAAATCCTTCCTCGTTTTTTATTCTCCCCACAGTCCGGCGTTGTTTTAGCCATGTCCTTCTGATGGACTCCCAATTTGACCCTAGCATCTACCAGGCCTTGGCTTATCTTCCTTTTCTTCCTCGATTGTGGACTGAAAACCTCCAGACCATCTTCAGCCCCCTCTGAATCCTCATATTCCATTCCTTCTGGCTCACCTTCTTCAGCTAATTCCTAGTTACTAGCTTTTGCTGCCTCAACCAAGTCAACTAGTTCTTTTCCAACTTCTATAAGAGATTCCAACTCCACTTTCCTACAATCTCCCCCTAGCAAATCTAATGCCTCTGAGATCTTTTCTTCCAAAGCCAAGTTATGGAATTCCCACTGCTCATCCTCCCTAGGCTTTTTTGCCTCAACTCTTGGACTAGATACAACCTGCATAGGTTGAACAGGTGACCTAAGTCCATCAGCTTGCTCCTTCTCCAGATTGAACTGAAAGTCCTTGACAGGAGCCTCTGGAGCTTCACCACTGGGAGCTAAAAACTTTTGAGAAAGATTACCCTTAAGCACAATAAACTCCCTCCTTTGAGGATTTTTATTTACCGAAGTAGCTCTAGACTTTCTTGCCTTGTTGTAAGCCAATCTACACCTCAACGGACGCACAAGACTATTACGAGTAAAGGTGTCGCGCTCCAGCTTCTGAACCCAACTCCCATAGTTGGTGATTAATTCAATCTCTTTCCAAATATGTCAGACTGATTTGTTCTCAACATAGATCCTCACATAGGATTGTGCCTCTTCCTCCTTTTTCCTTTCTTCAACGCAAACAAAAGTCCTCAAACAATTCTCAATCTCCTCAAGAATGTTCGGTGCCTAATATTCTGAGGGAAGATTAGGGAGACAGTACCAGTCTTGCAGAGTCTCCAGTACATGAGTCGCAGGATTAAAGACAACCTTCCAATGCCTTAGGTAAAATCCACATTCGTCCAGAACCCAAACACCATTCACAATCTCATCCCTTAGGTCTCTAGATGGGAAAATAATCATTTTGAAGGGTTTTGAATTGAAGATCTTGTCCCCAATGCTCTTTCCACCATTTAACCAAGTAATCCTAGTTAAGACCTAATCCATACCATTTTCCAATCAACCCCAAATTTTCTAGCCTCAAGACCTCCGCCTAAAGCTTCACAGAGCTAACCACTAAAGTAGCTCAACCACTCGAAATCTCATTACCATTCTGTAAAATAGATTGTTGAGATTCTCCAACCTGCTCTTCTTCCCTGTCCTCCTCCCATTCTGGGTCCATTTTTTCCTCTGCCAAACTAGCCTATTAGGGCCTTTTCTCTGGTTAGGGTTTCTTCCTCGACCCTGTCCCTCCATCCATGGAGGGCCACCATACACTCTATTTCCTCCATATTGTTGATGCAGCCTTCGAAAGGCAACATTTCTGCAACCCCCTCTTCCTTGACGACCCCTAAAACCCGACTCTTCCTTGTTAAGATGACGACCATCATGACCACGCTCTTCCGCCCGAGAATCAAAATGATTATCATTCGTGGGGCGGGCCATCTATTCGACTGCCATATGCCCTCATAGTTCGCCTGACGGGAATCTTTGAGACCTTCCTGTCCTCTTCCCAAACGATGACCAACACCAGTTGCAGACCTCCATGACCGTTGCAGACTGCTTTCGCTATGTTTTTTGAGAGTCGTTCAATAATAATTTAAATTATTACATGTATATTAACATATTAATAAATAAAAATCTTATTAATAAATTTTATTTATTTATTTTTAATTAATTAAAAAGTTATTTTATCTATTAAATCACAAACCAAATAGAACGTAACCACTATTCATTTTTAATCTAAACTAATTTTTTTAAAATATTTTCCTTATGTGTAAAAATATCAAGTTTTAATAATAATTTAAATTATTACATGTATATTAACATATTAATAAAAAAAATCTCATTAATAAATTTTATTTATTTATTAATTAAAAAGTTATTTTATCTATTAAATCAGAAACCAAAAAGTAAATAGAACGTAACCACTATTTATTTAATTTAATAATGTATAAATTTTGAAAAAACATAAATTATATATAGAGTTTTCCAGCCTAAATATTACGTAGAGAAATATTTCATTGAATCTTTCGAACGCACCAAGCCATTTGCATACCCTTGAAAACCGCGATTCATACAATCGAATGCAGCAATGGCGTTTAGAAACGACCTGCTTGGTAAGACAAGGAAACTTGTCAAGGGTTTCGCCATAACTAGACCCACCTGGCTTAAAGCAATGGAAGAGTAATTCCTGCAGTCTTATCCTATTTTTTAAAAAGTTCATACATTTTCGTTTAAAATTTATGGCATTGAGCATAAACACACGCTTAACCTGAGCCGACTGCATTGGATTTCCTGTATTTATTGGCATTAGCGTTGTTATGTTAAATTCTAAAACAAAAAAAAACTCTGCTTCTTTAGGAAATGCAAATTTTGTGTAAAAGTCATGTAATCTACAGTTTATGGTATTTAGTTCCAATGCAAGCTTAATCTATTCGGAAGTCAGGTGGATTTCCTCTAATATTTATCGTTTCCATATTATATGATCAGAGTTCATCTCACAACACACGATATGTTTGGATGTAAGCGTAAAACATATTATTTAGGGTTTATTTTTGTCTTGGATTTATTTATTTATTATATATCCACGTATTCTACTCCGGGAAATGCAAAATTGTTGCAAAATTATTGACACTAAGTGTAAAAACATTCTTCAACTGATCAGAAACGAAGTGGGTTTTCTATGATTTTTAGTGTTTGCGTTATTCTATGATCATAGTTCACCCTTACAACCTCATGGTAGCTTTTGGTTTAAGTTTAAAACATAATGTTAAGGGTTTATTTTACTGTAAATGGTTTCCTAAGGTGTGGAACTATTTCAGGTATTTCACTTTAATCTTAGAATTTTAGGATTCATATACATGTATAAAATTGTTGCTTATACATAGATATTCGAAGTGTTCAAAGAAGCTTTTGGCCTATAGGTTTTCAATGTTGAGGTTGAACGTATGGCTCAAGTTTCAAGTGTTTAAGAAAGAATATAAGTTTGATATTATATTTTTTCCCATGTATGGTTGGTGTCATTTCAGGATTCTGATTGCCAGGAATTTTGTGATTTTGTGCTTACAATGCAGGGTACCTCCTGTGGTTTTTCCTCGTACCGCAGGGAAAGCACCAAGAATTGTACTTCCTGAAGATAAATATATCAGAAAATTTTATAGCAAACATCCAGGTTCTCTGACAGAAGAAGCTTTCTGGTATTCTCTGACCTCATTTTCTGTGTTCTCAACTATAATATAGTAATGGTATTTTTAGTAGTACTTTCCTGGAATAGAATGTTATGATAAATAATTAAAATTCCTTTTTCACAATTTTTAGAGTGAAAGAAATAATATGAATGTCTATAAATGATCACAGTAGTCAATGGGATAAAAAAACACAGCATGTTTCAATAGCAAGTAGCAGTGAAGAAAAGAATTCCAATAACCAACAAATATGTAAAGCCAAATCAGCAAAAATAGGTAAAATAATAGGGGCAAATTCAAAATGGGTAAATCATAATCAAGTCATTAAAGACAGCCATATGGGAAAACTAATCCTATTAAAGGAAATCTCCCAACCAACAGAAAGTGATCTGAGTAGACCAAAGCTCTAGTTAACATCATAATTTAAGACTGCAGGAGAAACATGTCGTTTTACCTGTTCCCACTTCCCAACATAGTTTCTTGACATTCTTGAATAAAAGTCAATATTTACAGTTTTACTAGTATTTAACTTCACTTGATCACTGTGCCAGCTTATTTACTTTAACAATGGATATGCTTTGCAGGTATCTAGGAAAGGAGAAATTCCTTTATTTTTCCACAATTGTAGAGCTTCCAAACCCTCTATTTATCATATCTGAAATAATTACAAGGCCTACAGATGCAAACACAAGCCACATATATGCTGACAGAGAGGTTTCATTAACATTTGACATCCATGGGATGGTAAAAGGATATGGGACCACCAGTAACCACCAGTAGTTACCTCGCAAATTTCATCTCAATTCAGGGTTCTCTGGTTGCTATGTTAAGCAAAGAAAAGTCAGGGTTGTAGCCATGTTGAAGATAGGGAATGTTTTCATCGTAAGTTTTTTGATGCTTGTTGTAGCTACGTATGTGAATAAGTGTTCAGTTCATCTCTTTATCTGAGTAATGAAACACTGCAGAATGCTTCTCTTGGTATCAATCAAGCTTCAAAGCACAGCCTAAATAATAAGGAATCTACTCTCACAATTTGAAACAATTTAGGCAGACCAAAATGCATCTACGTGTACTTCAAAAACATTCTCACAATTTCTTGTTTGCTTGTGGTCTTCATGGAGGGTATTAGTATAGCCAGCTTGCTAAACCAGCCAACAAACAAAAACAAGTATTTGTTTCCATGTTTTGTCATCGATAATCCTCCATGGAATTCCATTGAAAGGCTCTCACATGGTTAGCTCTACACGGGAAAGAAAGCTTGTAGGTTCAAACAATGATTAACAGGCTTAATATTACCACACAACAATCATCCATGAATAAATTTCTACACAGCTGGATTGGCCGGATTTTTTGAGTATTTTCTCATCTCATATGGCCTTTGTGACTTTTGCATTCCATACTTCTACCTACCTTAGGGAAAATGTTGCTTTCTTTTTTTGACTCCACATTTTTCTTTGCTTGCCAGATTTGTAAACATTTGCATGGGGGAATGCACTACCAATTTTAGAAGAATATTTGACAGATGCCATGCTTTTGGGTACCATTCCATAAAGAATTCACCTGGGAGGTGATTCAATCTCACCCAAATAGTTTGCTTTGTAAAATTTGCTTTCTTTTTTTAAATTCACATTTTTCTTTGCTTGCCAAATTTGTAAACATTTGCATGGGGAATGCACTACCAAGCTTAGAAGAATATTTGACAGATGCCATGCTTTAGGGTATCATTCCATAAAGAATTCACCTGGGATGCGATCCATCCTCACCCAAATAGCCTAGTTGAACCCAGCTCATCATCATCGCAAACTCCACCTTAGCACTGGACCATGGCTACCTGGATTTGTTTGGTTCTTCGTAGCTACTGTGGTTTTTAGGGTAATACTCACATCCATTATATTTACTGGCTTTGCTTCATGATCATGACAGATAGTCATATTATCATCACAATGACCTAGTCTAATGTCAAACCATTTACCTTACAGCTCTGCTTGTTTTATTTTACTGGGACATGACAATAACCCAATTAACTGCGCCTTTTAAAATTAGTTATTGGTCTGCTTTCTGGATTGCATATAAAGTTTCTTGGGTTGCAATCTTTTATTCTTCAAATTAAATATTTTTATTAATAGTATGATTGTTAACCTGCAAAACTCACAACTTTAAGAGCTTGCAAGGGGGCGTTAGGGCGTTAATTTATTAAGTGGTTTTACATCATGTATCTTTTGCACCAATATTTTTTTCATTCTTTACTTTTGCCAATCCTTTCCAGTTCCTTTTTAGTGTAGCAAATTTTTCTTCCTTATCTTTGTCAGAAGTTATGTCCTCTTGACTTCGTTTCATTTTTTTCTGTCAATTCAACCTTTTAGTCCAAGGCTTCATTATATGTTGTTTTTGAGATCATCTTCCATTTCTTCGTATAATGGTTAAGCATTTCTTCCATGAACCAAATCTTTTGAGTTTCTAGCTTGAATGCTATTTTCGCTGTGTACATATTGCCTAATTTTCCTTTCTTTTAATGTTTGAAATTATATTTTCTGTCTAGAATGTTATTGCTACTATAATAAAAGCTTGAGTTTTGATTCAAACCTCTGTCATCAAGTTAGTGAACATATAGACATATTCCCTATCCCCAAGGCTCTATTTGGGAGTACATTGCAGTTTTGGATAGAAATGTGGATGAGACATCCCTCCTGCTGTTCTTGGCCACCCACCAGGGAGGGTGCCCCAGCTGTCCCTGGGACATGCAGTCTTCTCTTGTATGCTGCTTGTTCCAAAAGGGCTCAAACTGCCTGGGTATTACTAGGTGTCTCTGAATGATGGAACAATAGAAAAAATAAAAATAGAAACATAAATGACAGTTTTGTTTGATAATTGAGCAAGTTGCTTCATGCTTAGCATTTAATCATGACTCAGATATGATTCTTATATTTTGTCATTTTAAGACTTTGACATATGACGAAATTAGAGTTATGATTATAATTTATGATAGTAGATGCTCGTATTTTCATTTTATCATGGATGAATAAGATTGAAAATTTTAATTTTATGTTTCAACCTTGTCATTTATCTATTTGTCAATGCAGCTAAGTTTGAAAACGATACGAGGCTAAGAATGGTTTTGCTAGGGTTTAATGGTATTCATTTACCTTTGCTTTCAATTTTAAGAGAATCAATCAGCACACCGATTTTGTATAATGCTTTAGTTCTTTTGGGCAGTTCTTGCATTTTATATATTTCTATATGTTGTGCTTATCCTGGAATATCTGTGGACATAACTTCAAGTATAGAAATGTCCTACTTGAGAGTTGAGACCACTTACACTAATCAATGGCAAACTTGCACAACGTGGGAAGAAAAGACTGAAGACGATATCTTTGATTCAGGTCTATATTTTCCATCCAAATAGTTTACCAGATGCTGTATAGTCTAAAAGGATCTTCCTTGCACTAGGTTGAAGTGATTAGATTCATTCTGTCACTCAGTGGGCTGTGACTTGCCATTATGTTTTTGCGCAATTGTCCTTGCTAACCAAAATTGGTTAAGGATGGATTTGTTAAAGACATCTTAGTGCCTACCAGCACTGTTTAGAGTCTTAGACTCTAGTGTTATCCTAATGTAGAATTTCTAGATTGGAATTCATGGTTGTAGTAATCCCTCAGTTGACATCTGCAGTATCCCCACAATTTTATACCCAGTTGAGAACTGCTCTAGCATAACTTGTAATTTGTCAACTCATCAGGCATACATGATAATTGTAATCCATAATGTTCTCTTAATTTAGAATTTTCAATTTCTTGATTCATGCTCTTGTTAGAACCCCTCAGGCAACCTCTGTGACACTCCCATAATCCTATAGCCTGTTGAGGGTTGCACTAGCACAACTTGTGAACTTCTGAGGTTTACATGATGGCTATTATTTTCAACATTCTGCAGTTCTCTCTCCAAGTACTAGTTTCCTACAATGGCAAACCTTACTAATCAAAACAGGCTATATATACTTGGGAGTGCAATCGATGTCCATGTCTTAATCTTATGCTGCTTCTCAATTATGGCTTTGTGAGGGTTATTCCCCCTTTCTGTTTTAGTCTTTTAGAGTGCAGTGTTTTCAGATGCAATTGCAAGATATGTCTATAAAGATTTGGTTTTCTGATGTTATCATTAAATCAACGGTGCGTCCCAGGTACATAATTTGGGATTCTAGCTTAGGGCTTGTTGGTTGGGTGCATATTGAGATTGTGCACAATGCAGATTATCTTGCTTCAGCACATGACTGTTGCAAACTAACATTCTCCCTCTGTATTGTGGGCATCTGTAGGATTGCTTTCTATCTCCATAGACTTTGTTCCATGGTAGATCTTGCTTGAGGTCGAGAGAGATATACATTTCTTTATATTGGGTTGCTTCCTCAACTCTGACTAGATAACAACAATGTTGGCATTTGGAGACTAACAAGCTTGTCTAGTTGATTGTCATTTCAATTGTTTTCCTTCCTCCCTTTGAGTACTTTTGGATGCCCACTCCTCTCCTTCCAAAAGTGGGGGTGATCAATAAAGTGGTCAAGAAGGCCATACACCATCAATATATTAAGGTCACGTAGATCTCACCCCATCAACCTCTCAGCAAGGGGAAGACATTTTTTGTAGTTTGTGGATGGCATCATCATCCACCTAGAGTAGATCTAGTGCTATTGGACTCAGTTCTAGGATTTCTTTTGGTAAACAAAAGGACCTATTTTTAACAGTTGCAACTTGAGTCTGATTCAAACATTCCTCAAGTTGATGTAGTATGTTGTATTCTCTCTTAGAAGGTGCAAACAATGTAGCACTTTATTGTTAGGTCTTCCATCTACTATGCAATTTGGAGGAAGATGCTATTGCTTGTATAAAGATTCAAGTGGCCCACTTGCCACCTTTTTTAACTTTTGTTATCAGATATGATTCACTTTGTTACCTCTAAGAAGTTGTCTTTTTCAAGCATTAGGTTTTGTAAGGGACCTTGAGGACCAATAGATGGATTGCCAGTATCTTTCAGCTTTTCTTGTTGGTTGAAGGTGCCAAGCACCCCTTAGATGCTATAACTACCACCATAATTTGAGGACTCTCTGAGTACTCTGCAACACTCTCCAAACTCCCGAGTCTCCGAGCTGGCCGAGCTGAGTCAACTAGACTCCCAAGCTGAGTCTGGCTGAGTCTTGGAGAGTACTCGTTCGAGTTTTGCTCCCAAACTCCCGAGTCCTAAGCTCAGACTCTTCTGGCACTTGAACATAACAGACATAATGGTTCAAATTTCAAATGTTGTGAGTTTGAGGATCATATGACACGTGTAATGTTTGAATTATGACAAATTGATTGTCAACTTAGACTTTTATGTTCTCTAAATGCATTTTTTTTTTTTTTTTGTGTAATTATGAGGTTTTTTCTTTTGCTGAGTCCATGCCGAGTCCTGAGTCCGAGTCAAAATTTTGGGCTGCTGAGTCGAGTCCGAGTCCAAGTCCTAAAACTATGACTACCACCATGGATGGTTATATATTTGTGAGGCTGCATCCTCCTTGTGCAACCACTGGGGGTGCCTTCGTCCTTCTTTTTTCGATCGAGACATGGTAGATCATATGTACTTTGGTCTAGAGGGATGGATACCACCTCTCATCTGCATTCTAGGATATCCACCCAAGCACATACTGCTGGTTTCGTTTCTAGTTTGGAGAATCATCAACCTTGGACGTTAGAAGAGTTTCTAGGAGATGCTCTCTACCTTTTAATAGGATCACATAGCTAGGCCTTCTTTATCATGGCCATTCTCCCGTGGATATCATCAGGTCATGTATTAGCTCTTTCATAGTGATCAACAAAGATGGATTCAAGACACATGATTGAGATCATGTGCAGTCATTGTTTCCAATCTATCTTATATATTTTGTTTGTAGTGTTTGTAAGAATGGCTTTATCTTCTGAAATTGTAGGGTTTACCTTCTTTGGGTTAACCCCCTATTTAGCAAGGCTCTTTTATTAGTGTACTTTTAGTGTATTTATAATGTGTAGTTTTATTGTGATCCTTAACGTTCTTTCTGTTGGCTGTACTTTGGAGTCCCTTTGACCTGTTTTGGTCATCTATAGATGCTGATATATTTTGTTTCTTTGTTTCTGTTTTCTAAGCCCCATAAGGCAATCTCCTGTTTTAGCTGTTCCATTTTCTCTGTTTATTGTGTGGATATCTCTCAATTTTTTAGTAAAAGAACTTCTTGTCTTCTTTCATCTTCTGTTACAGTTGAACTTAAATTTATTTTTGTTTGTTTGGAAGATATATAGCATTTATCTTGTCTATGAATCCCTCTGAAGGCAACAAAGAATGAAAAGAACTGATACCTCAAGACTGCATAAAGGTATTTTGGGGCTCTGGAATAAAGTATGATAAAGAATTAATTAATTGTTGGAACAATCGTCAGAGGAAGAAGATCATGTAGTTTTGAGGTCATATAGCTCTCAAATGCAATGTGACAACTTTGTGTTTGTGGTTAGGGTCAATGAGTTATTCAAATGTAGATATGTTTCCTTAACCTTGGATTTAGTTATCACTCTTTGGCCTGCGAACTACTCAAGAAACTAATTCTTTTGTGAAACTTTTTGGTATATGCAAGTGGTTGTAAGGAAAAGTGGCAGTTTGGGAATCCTTAATCACTCAACAAACACCCCTGGACTTTTGATTGTAACTATCCTTATCCATGATGATAAATCAGTTTATTTCCATTGAAGTATTCTAAAGTCATAACTATTTGTTCCACATTCCCATTCCTTTCTGTTTGCAGAAAGGTCTTATCTGCCTGCATTCTTCTGGAGAAGAATATATATTTTTAACATGGTTCATGTTCTAGATTAATATGCTGAAGTGCCAGTTCCATGAGTGGTCTTACTGGATCTTCTTTACCATTCCATTTGAAATGAGAGAGTCATTATCACCAAGACTTGTAAAAATGTTACTGTTGGCAATTTGACTTAATCTTCATTCTTTTAACAGGTTCAATGGGTATGATCCACCTCCTGCACGTGTGTTTGCCTGGCGGATATTGGAATTAATGAATGATGGAGTTATTGAGGAAGAGGCAACCGCCATAGCAGATGTAAGCTATTTGGTTATTATTTTATTCTTAAATAGTTTAGACAAAGTGCTTTTTATCTAAAGTGTAATGTCCCATTCAAAAATTTTATTAACTTTTTTTGATTTTTTTTGTATTTTCTGGTTTTATGCCCTCCCATTTGGCATTTTCTTATTACACAAATTGAAATATTTCATGGATATAGTACAGTGCAGATAAATAGCAATATGGACCAGATTTGTAGATTAGCTAAAGTCTGAAAATGAAGAATACTGTTGCAATAAATTGAATACTTTGCTTGATAGGCAAACTGGTCTATGAACAATAACACAAGGTTGTTAGAAGCATATATTATGGACTTATGTTCATCCCAGCAGTCTTGAAACCTCAATAATACTAGATCTTACAATTCTTCATACCTGGACCAATAATGAAGTTGTCACAATGATTAATGTTCTGGCTGTGACAGTTATTTTAAAGGACCGTGCATCTGTTGGTAAGCAGTTTGAAATTTGAAATGATACTTGACTCGCCTAATGGAAACTGGCAAAAATGCTCCAACAGTTGGACAGATTGCTTGTGAAATGGCAATCTTCCTCTGTGTTTGATAGGGGCAGCTCCCTAGTATGATCTTATTTGGATTTTTAAGTGGATCTAAAAGAAGCTTAAACAAGTTCATTACCAAGATCATAGGCCACGCATATGAGCTTCATAATGATTTTATATTTTCAAATCAACAACACATTCAAATCAAGATACCAAGCAATGAACATGTTTCAAATGTGATTCATGAAATATTGACCATTCACATTCACAAATAAAATTTATGATCACAAAGGTTATCACCAACTTAACATATGAAAAGATTAATGATAACACATAGAAAACACCACGAATGCACCTTCAAGAATGCTTTCTATTACTTTGTAGAATTGCACAATTCCAAAAAATCCCCTTATGCAAACTTGTGAAAATGTTAAAAAGTCCCTTTACAATAATATAAGCCTTGTATATATAGGCTTTACCTGGTAACTAACTCATAACCAACTTATAACTACCCAAGTAACTATCTTTTACAATATTTGAGAGAAATAAAATTAATTTTCTTAAGTCAGAAATCTCTCAACTTTCGTGTGAAGAAGGCTTATTTTCTAACTTTTCATAATTATGAGATACAAAAGTCACTTTTACAAAAAGATAACATTAAAACATAATAAGTGACTCAACACTTAGAAAATTAGTAAACACATGTGCAATTGTAGTCATTGAGAAACTCCTTTTCTTCCATCCGCATCAGCTCTGACACCTTCTATAGAAGTCCTGTGGGCTGGAAGTTGCTTTTGATGGGAAGACTTTGCTCTGAATATTCTGAAAAGCTTGACAGCTTGGGCTAGGAGCTTGTTCCTAGGAACAATCACATTGCTCTATCTCAATTTTCAGTTCTCGTGACTTTTCTGTATCTCCTCTAAATTTTGGCAATAATCAGGTGGGTGAACATCACACATACTGAGAGGCGGAAATGCTACTTAATCTCTTCATTGCCTCCACACCGAAGACTTGTCTATTGTATAATTCAACATTGATCATATCTTCAAATTTATTCTTGATAATCTGAATATCCAGATCTTGAATTGCACCTTCTTTCCTTGTATCAATGTTGAGTGATAGGAGGTCATTTTGAGCCTTTGTCTTTATCTGTTCACAATTCACTGAAAGCTTCTCCTGTTTTGTCAGAATCTGACTGATTGTTACAAGTTTCCATTCCACGCTCTAAAACCACATGTCAGATCTATTCTCCTCATTGTTTGAGAAAATCCTTTCAGCGATCAAGACATCAACACTCATTTGATTCATCTCTTGGAGATCCTTGCAATGTCCTCTATTTGGGATATTCCTAGATTTTGCCCTAAAAGCCAGTGTTCTACAGGCATTGGGGACGGGGGGACGTGCAGGATGGGTTTCTGGGACGGGGGGACAAAGGGCCTAAGTTTGGGGACGGCGGGGGGGGTGGCGGGGTGGTGGTCCTGATACAGTTATACATATACTTATAGTACGTGAAAAACTAGTTTTGAAAAGATGTATAACAATATAACAGTATAAGAATTACATTTCAAATGAAACTATAGGAAATTAGTAAAATTATAACATAGCAAAATTTGAAATACTAAATCTAAATACAAAGATTTCTTGAATGCTAATTGCTAGATGAAATTTGACAAATGAAATTGTCAAATTGGAGATTTTTATTATATCGAAAATATGACTATTTGATGTCATATGAGATATCACAAAGTCTATAAAGATGATTACATGATTCATCATTACAATGAGTAGCAAATGCCAAATAGTAAATACAGATACTAATAGCAATAGCATTACAAAAGACAAAATGCCAAAATGTCAAAACTCAAAATGTAGTGAAGGGAGGCCTCTAATCATCTGCAAGTGCAAACTTCTCATCACTGGAACTGCTGGACTCCACAAGGTCAAGATCCCTCAAGCTCACACCAACCAGCCCTGCATTTGAAGTGGTAGGATCATCCTCATCAATCTATGAAGGCTCCTCTGGCTCCACATCCCATCGTGCCGCTGGACTCTCCTTGTACCCAAGTGTCTTACAGTCCATGTGACACAAAGCACTGTGTACAGCCACAAGCTTCTCTGCTCTCTTAGAGGTAAGTCTGTTCCTCTTAAGAGAGTGGATGAAGCTATATGTAGACCAGTTCCTCTCAACAGCTGAAGAATTGGAAACCTGGGATAGCAGACGAATAGCTAGAGTGGTGGTCAAAGATTTCATACTATGTCAATTCCACCATAAAAGTGGGTCCTCCTATGCCATAGATTCTATATCCATCTTTGCTGCATCTGAATAGCCTCTAAGAGTGGCAAATTTGGTCCACTCAGTGCGAATTGTGCCAGCATCTCTAGAATCATACATCTTCTCTATGCACCTAAAGAAACCCGCCTTCACCTCATCATCCTGAATCGGTGTCACTCTATCTGGTCTAGCCTTGTACCACTTAGGATTCAAGGCAAAGGCAGCCATATGCAAAGGAGTGTTCAACTTGTCCCCATCTGCACTGAATGATTGGCCGAAAGTGCTCATTGTAGAATGCTAGAGAGGGGTCCTTCACTCGCACAACAACCCTCATCTGGTCAAGCATAGGGTCGATGCACTCATACACCTCTCCAAGGTTAGGTGCATCCCCATCCCCATATCTGATAACCTGGAATATAGGAGAAATGATGGAGACAATGTATTTCACATCAGTCCAAAACACATCACTCTTCACTATCTCCTTCACCCTTGTCCCTTGCGCTATCTTGGCCTCAGCCCACCTATTCCAATCATTAGTCATAACCATGAGTTGCAATGCCTCTTGCAACTCAATCATTCTCTCCAAGAGAATGAAATATGATGCATATTGGGTCTCCACTGGTTTCAAGAACTCCTTCGCAAAGGTCCTGAAGAGTGCATGTGAAGTGTGGTGGTTGCAGATAAACATCTGCATATCTCTTGCATCGGTGACCACTCCTCTAATCCAATCAATCTTCCCCATGTCCTTGAGTGCATTGTTCATGGCATGCACACAACATGGGGTCCACCAAATATGTCTATAGGCTGCCTCAATGAGTCTCCTTGCTGCTCTACACACATGGGCTGCATCTGTGACTACTTGGACCACATTTTGTGGCCCAACCTCCTCAATAGCCTCCCTGAGGACCTGAAACTGAAAATCAACATCTTTGCGATGCCCTGTACAATCAACTGCTCTAAGGAAGTATGGGCCCTCTATACATGTGACCATGATGTTGATGAGTGGACGATGGCTAATGTTCATCCACCCATCCATAACTATGCTGCACCTAGATGCCACCCAATATGCCTTCATCTTCTCCATCAAAATATTGATCTTGGAATAGCACTTAGCCAAGATCGAGGTCCTCATTTTCGTCTCACCTAGTGGCACATATGATGTTCCTCCCTTCGCCACCATAGCCATCATCTCCCTATAATAAGGAGATTGTGTAACATGAAATGGAATGCCATTGGCAAGGAAGAACTTGCCAATGGATTCATCTATCTCATCTCTCAGCTGCACATTAAACATATCAGCTATGGGGTTACTCTGCGATGTCTGCAACTTGCATTTCCTTGCAGCTGTCCCCCTAGCGGCACTAGTAGTGGAAGTGGATGGAGATCCAAACATCATTCCTCCCGTCTGCGAAGCATGAGGAGAAGTACGTGGCGCATCATGGATGTGCTGAAAGGCTGCCCTAGCAGACAAAGTAGTAGGGACTGAAATATTTGTGTCATCTGGAACGCCCCAAAGCTTGTTAAACTCAATTCTATAATGTATATTTTTAGTTTCCTTCAAAAACTTACAAGGCTCCACACCTTTTCCTGTCCAAAAAAGAAAGTCTGCATTCACTCTACTGATGCTACCAAACCATTCAACCCCACAAATGTTGCACTTCCACTTCCTTGTTCCCCCACCTGTACGTGATGTGCCTTGTATTCTTGAAGCAAACTGCTTGAGAGGAGACTTAGGATCAAAAGGACCCCTAGCATAATCTGCCAACAGCTCTGAAGGGCAACCTGTACTAGTTGGTGCACTCGCCATGGAACTAGATTGGGCTGTAGGATCAGCCCCATGGGCATCCCCCTCATTCTCAGGTTCAAAATCTGAATCATGTTCACTATGGGAATGGATTTCCATGTCATCCCCACTCATGTCTTTGATGCTACTACTCATTGTGAAAGTGACACTACATTTCACAAAATTAAAATAAAATCAGCCTAGTTTAACAAATTGAAATACAAATTTGAATTTTTAATTTTGAAAACAAAATTTACAATTTATAATTTAAATTTTTTATATTATTTTAAAATAAAAATAAAAATATTAAATAATAAAATTTGATGTTGAATCTTGAGGGCAAAATGATGAAGATGAATGAATCATTCATCATTTTGCCCTCAAGATTCAACATCAAATCTGATTTTGAGATGAATAAGAAAAATAAAACAAGTTTAATATTAAATTTTTAAAAATAAAAAACTTGATGTTGAATCTTGAGGGCAAAATGATGAGTGATTCATTTATCTTCATCATTTTTCTCTCAAGATTCAACATCAAATCTGATTTTGAGTCTTTGAGATGAATAAGAAAAAAAAAACAAGTTTAAACTCATAAAATAAAACAAAAACAAGAAGAAATCTGAAAAAAACTTCAAAAACCCTACCTTGTGCTTGAAAAATCTCTCCAAAATGCAGTAGAATCCTCTTCTTCTTGCTCCTTCTCACTCCTATCACACTTGCAATCACTCTTTTCACTCCTTCAATCAGACTTCTTCAAGTTTTTCCTCCTCTTCAGCTGGCTGCAAAAAAAATCAGTCATTCAAAATGTGAGTGAAATGATAAAATTAGATGGTTTTGTGTTGTTTTGGAGGAAGGGGGCGGGCCCATGCCAAATTAGGGTAACCCCAAAACATTAAAAAATCAATTTTAAATTTTTTTTTTTAAGTTCCAAATCGCCATTCATGTGGGGCTCGACGGGAGATGGCTAGGCGTCTCCCCGCCTCCCGAGAAACGCCTGGGCGTCTCCCTAAGAGGCATGGAGACGTCTCCCAAGGAGACTTGGAGACATCTCCACGTCTCTTTGGGAGATGCGGAGACGTTTCCTTGTCTCTGGCAGAGCACCGGTGGCGGTGGCGGGATGGCGGGCAACGTCAAGTACCTGTTTCCTCATCCCTGAAATGTCCCCGTTTCCGAAACATGGCCGAAAAGGGGGGGAAACACGTTTTCGTGGAACACTGCTAAAAGCACAATTAGAATCCAAAATAAGAAATTTAATACATTTAAGCTTGTAAATTTACCACTTGGAATGCCCTTTGTAAGATATGGATCTTGGTTTAGGTCTCGCACACAATATGTAATGTCCCCTGTTGAGGGAGTACTCGGTCTTTGCCCAAAATTAACAAATCCAATAATACAATTTATTTACAAGAGTATTCTTTCACTAAATTACACAATAGCAATTGAATTTAGGAAAATAAATATCAAACAAAATGATAATGTAACATGCACACTATAGCCAACCATATTAGGAATTTGAGGGGAAAAGCACAATGGGGCTCTAGAAGACTGTGCTCCACAACTAAGCCCAAGAGTGCTGAACAACCAACCAAGTCAATCCGACCCCTTGGACCACAAGCAATCCAACTCAATGGGTGGTCTACTTAATTAAGGGAACCCATGCTCGTGCATCTCCCTATTATGTTTCCTTGCCAATTCCTAATATGATTGCTTTATGAAAATCAAATGAATATTACTAATCCTAAGATTTTTGATGAATTAGCAAGTTAATTAAATAAATAAATATGTTCTTTACTAAATTCACAAACTAATAAATATCGGATGCAAACAGGTGGCATACCAACTACTGCAGAAATATAATGTTTGCTGTATCTTACTGCCTTATAATTCAAATTATCACTGCTTTATAATTCTAATTTCTTACTGCCTCCTTATCTAGATACGGGTATGGGTACGGGTTTAGGTATGGGTATGGGTACGTGTATGGCATGCTATAGTCATTCTACTGCTGAATACGAGTTAAGTCATAGCTGGCAGGAAATGCCATTTTCATAATGCAAAAGTGTATGCGCAGACAACTCATGGAACAATCCCATCTATTAGTATCAAATCTAAGGTCAAATTGGAACATAACCAGTAATCTTTTTTTGTTAATCGTTCCTCTTTGTTAATGAGTTTGACAACAAAACATGCAGTCTTGAAGGCTTTAGAAAAACGTTAGTAATAAATCCCTCACTTTAATATACACACAAGTCAGGTATGCTTTTATTAACTCATGCTCATATGCATATATAAAGAACATCATAATTTTTATTCAATTACCCATGCTCACAAAGATTCTATAATGTCTATGATGAATGCTTTATCAATGTCATCATATGAATATTTGAAATTTTCTTATTTTTTTAATAGCTGTCCTTTCTGTTCCCTAAAAAATGACCAAAAAGTACCCCCAGGTACTGGAAACAAGTCCCGCAGTCCCCGTCCAGGAAACTTGGGGGAGCATATAACCATTGGAGAGCCTGAAACTTAAATTACTTGAGGGGGCTTGGCTTTGTTGTTTTATCATCTGCAAGGGTGCATGGAGTAAGCTGACGTAGCTACTTTTGAAATAATAGAAATAAAAGCAATGACTGGAGTGGGGGAGTTAGAGTCGAAAAGAGGAGTTCTCCCTCTTTTCTCTCATTCAGAACCATGCATGAGACTTTCTTCTTGCATGGCTCCTAAGTGATAAAAAAGATTAGCATAATTGTTTGATTCTCTCTTTTTTATTACCTTCCTCGTGTATGTATAAGATTGAATCTATTCAATTGATAGAAAGAATCATTAATCCTTAACTTTCCGAGGAATCCTTACTCAGTGGTTATTAAGGTAAATCATTTTTTTTTTCTTATTTTTAAAATTCAGTTATGAAAGAGTTAAAAAGAAAAAAGAAAATCATCTGATTTAATTCGACATATCATTGAGAGGAAATTTTTAATTTTAGTATATCTTTAGTGCTTGCATTCATTGTAGTCTGCTTAAACACAGGTTGAATATTGACCAGCAGGAGAATTTAGTGACAATCCTAGGAGCATTCTCGTGCACATAGGGCATGGTTATCATTCAAAACCAACATTAATTTGGCATTTATCTTTATCTGTCTTGACAGGGAACACCCCACTTGGCCTAGCAGAGCCTAAAGAAGGAGAGAATTGCCCATCTCTCATGCGTTGGCCCAAGTTGTCTCTTGTCTGATCATAAGTGCTGCTCTTCATCATAAAGTTGATCTTCCCTTGGCTTGAATTTAGTTGAGCCTCTAGGGTTTAGGGAGTGATACAGCTTTGAGTGCCAACATATACATTTTTAGGAGGAGACATGCCTATTTGTCGTCCGCACCTTATGGTGGCCAGTACTACTTAATTGGTTTGATGGAAGATCTTCCTTATTGAAATGCTATATGTTTTAAACATAGCTGACAGATATCATTTCCCCTGCCATTATCATGATGACTTATTTGTCTTACACCTTTTTATTCCATTGCATCCCTTGTAAGGGATGCACCTCTTTATTAATCGCTGCCTTTGGTGTTTGGTTTTTAATTGCTGTTTTTATTAGTTAAGGCCTTCATTATGGGAATCGCTGTCTTTCTAAAGTCACTGCCCATTTAATATTAATCGGCCTTTTGTTACTAAAGTCACCACCCACTTAATATTACTCGGCCTTTTGTTCATTGAGCGGCGATCTGGGTCTGAATTCCAGTTCAGCATATTGATGTTTCCAGCAGCTACAATTGAATAAAAATTGAATTTGGGGTTTCTATATTTGTGTTTCCATGTTTGTTGCTGCTGTCATAAATCATCCAGCAATATAATATCCAGTTTTACTTACAAATTTGGTCAATTTCAGCGCATAAGGGTTGAAATGTCAATTTCCAGCCACTTCCTCTTGTGATCAGCATTTTGTTTGGCTTTCAGTCTGCTGTTTTAGTTTCCTTTTGTTTTCAGCATTCAGAAAAATACCAAAAAATTCAAATATTTCATAAAATTTATGGTTGGGGACATTAGATCAAACGGCTTTGTCTTGAACATCTCCTTTTCGTTTAGTCTATTTCTTGGAATTGGAATGAGTTCCTACATTTGTATTTGTTATATGAATTGATTTATATGCTTAGTGGTCTGCATAGGGACTGTAAAAACTTTGCGGGGTCCTCTCAAGGATTATTTGGACTTTGTCATTGATTGTTTATTGCTTGCATGTGGTTTTTTAAGGAATATTCAATCAAGTCTATCTTATCTAGTTAGGCCTTATTCTTTGGCAAACTTATGCAGTCCAGCTCATCTTGTTTGCTTGCAAGACCTAGTTTCCTCTAATTCATACATTCTTAACTAATTGATGAATGATGGTTTACCTCTTCATATGTTCCCCTGACTTGAGAATGACTCTGTAGACCAGTTGGATAAAGGCACCCATCTCTCTCTCTCTCTCACACACACACAAACACACTCACAGACACACCACCTTCAAAACTATATACTCAATCTACAATATCTCATAACAGAAATTTAATGTGCTACTCAACTCAGCAAGCCCTGTTTCATCTAAAGAATCTCATTGCTCCTTGGGGATGCATCCCCTGCCCTTTTACTGTCGTCCACTATAGGGGACATTTCGGGGTCATAGGATGTCTAGGAAATGTCCTTGGGACGTCAAAATGTTCCTAGGCAATGTTAGGGGACGAGGATGGCCAAGGGACATCCAAACACTCCCCATCTGTCCTGGGGATGGCTAGCCGTCCCCTAAAATACCCAGGAACATTTTAGTTACTTTAAAAAAAAAACTTACAACCTTTAAATGCTACATGAAAAAAGAACATAAGCCAGATGATGGAATAAAAAAACCTAGGATGTACAGAAGAATAAGGACATAAGGAATTTAAAGTATGCCCTTCATCTTCAATCTCTCTATAAAATATATTGTATATATTATACTTACAAAAAAATATGAAAATGGTGTTTGCCATGAAGGTTTGTGTGGTTTTGAAGGTGTTAATCTGGGCTTGATGGCGGGGGCTCTGCCCCTTGACCCTACCTTGTATTGTGACAAGGAACGTGCTAGGGGCGCTGCCCCTCCACCCTACTATGGGCACTGCCCCTAGACTCCCTTGAGGGCTGCTGCCCCTAGATTCCATTGGGGGCATTGCCCCCAAACCCTCATCAAACTATAAGTCTAACCAGGCAATAGACCAATGATGAATTATGATCACAAAATCTACAAAATACATATCCTCTATTGCAAATCTCTACATCTTCACAATCAAATCTACAATCAAGGATTATCTTGTTTAATGCATTGCACAACTTGTTTAGTAAACAAAGACCACCATAGACAAAGTTGGCATGCTATAGTCATTCTATTGCTGAATACGGTTAAGTCATAGCTGGCAGGAAATGCCATTTTCATAATGCAAAAATGTATGCACAGACAACTCATGGAACGATCCCATCTAAGGCCAAATTGGAACATAACCAGTAATATTTTTTTCTTAATCATTCCTCTTTGTTAATGAGTTTGACAACAAAACATGCAGTCTTGAAGGCTTTAGGAAAACTTTAATAATAAATCCCTCACTTGAATATACACACAAGTCAGGCATGCCTTTATTAACTCATGCTCATATGTATATATAAAGAACATCATATTTTTATTCAATTACCCATGCTCACAAATGTTCTATAATGTTTATGATGAATGCTTTATCAATGCCATCATATGGATATTTGAAATTTTCTTATTTTTTTTAATAGCTGTCTTTTCTGTTCCCTAAAAAATGGCCAGAAAGTACCCCCACATACTGGAAACAAGTCCTGCAGTCCTTGTCCAGGAAACTTGGGGGAGCATATAACCATTGGAGAGCCTGAAACTTAAAATACTTGAGGAGGCTTGGCTTTGTTGTTTTATCATCTGCAAGGGTGCATGGAGTAAGCTTTTATTTGGACATATCATTGAGGGGAAATTTTAGTATATCTTTAGTGCATTCATTCATTGTAGTCTGCTTAAACAAAGGTTGAATATTGACCAGTAGGAGAATTTAGTGACAATCCTAGGAGCCTTCTTGTGCACATAGGGCATGGTTATCATTCAAAATCAACATTGGTTTGGCATTTATCTTTATCTGTCTTGACAGGGAACTCTCCCCTTGGCCTAGCAGAGCCTAAAGAAGGAGAGAATTGCCCATCTCTCATGCGTTGGCCCAAGTTGTCCCTTGTCTGATAAGAAGTGCTGCCCTTGATCCTAAGTTGACCTTCCCTTGGCTTGAATTTAGTTGAGCCTCTAGGGTTTAGGGAGTGATACAGCTTTGAGTGCCGACATATACATTTTTAGAAGGAGACATGCATATTTGTCGTCTGCACCTTATGGTGGCCAGTACTACTTAATTGGTTTGATGGAAGGTCTTCCCTATTGAAATGCTTCATGTTTTAAACATAGCTGACAGATATCATTTCCCTTGCCATTAACATGATGACTTAATTTTGAGCCCAATTAAGGCACCAAATTCTTTGAGATTACCTGCTTTTTTAATGTAATTTTCTTTAGAACTTGATACTGAATTAAGATAGCTAAATTGTTGATTAGTATTTTGGCTACAATGATTTCTTGTTTTCAGTAATTCAAAATATTGTTTGTGAGTTTTAGGTATATTGCGGAGGCTCTTTTATAAAGAGGGTGTAAACTATCACAATCCTCTTAGTTATAAAATAATTTATGTATATTTCTTCAGATTTTTGGTATGAATGTCGTATCAGTGATGTCAAGATGTCATTGTATGTAAGCTCCTGGAGTTTGATTTTTCTGGTTAAGAAAGGGACTGCTTTTGCTCCGGTGTTTCCAAAGATCTACCAACTTGATGATAGGTTATTTCCAAAGAATAATAGATTTATGGCCATCTGATCCTGTAATTTCTTCCTCATACATTTATATCATAATTTTCTTAATTTGGTTTCTTCTTTATCTAAATATAAAATATTCTTTGTCTTTGTCATCAGAAACCAATTATGGACTTTCTGTATATAATTTTAAATGCAATTCTAAAGGCTTACAATTGAGATGGTTTGTCATCAAAATCCAATTTTTGTCAAAACAATTTTATTCTAGCCAGAAACATTTAACTGGATTCCAACTGGGAAATGGAGTTTTAAAGTTTTAATTCAAGTATAAGCAACATTTAAGATGCTTTGTCATCAAAATCTAATTTTTGTCAAAATAATTTGATTCCAGCCAGAAATATTGGAGGTAATTTTCTCTGTGCCTTACTATTAATTTTTTGCCATCATCATACTAAAAAGATACCAATGAAACAACTTTACAACTACAAAGATATATTGTGATTCATCATTGACACTTAATAATGATCACTGTTCATACATTATAAATTTATAAGACTTTTGGTTTCACCAGATAACCTTATTGAAAAATCTCATCAGAGAGCTCAGGGTATTGGGTCAAAACATAAAATTATTATGAGCAGATATGAAGTTGTTACCAGGTAATAGACACTTAGTGTACTATATTATAGTTTTGCTGTTCCTTACTTTAAACTTGTCCAAACATTGCTGCTCACAAATACAGTTTGAGGATAGGATTTTCTTTAGAAAGGAGAATAATGGTTTCATTGTATTTGCTAGTTATGAGCTTGAGAAAGAAAACCACTGGCTTGCAGGGGGTGAATGGCTGTGGTAAGATTGGGTTGAGGGCCGAGGCATGTTGGATGGCATATAAGCCAGTGGTAGTTGAAAATCTTGGAGATCAAGGACAACATAGGCTAGTTGAGGAGGATTCTGGACTTGCTTAGTGGAAAGGAGACCATGTCTTGAGTTGATTAATAATGTATACTGGCTAATTCTAAGGTTGAGTCTGGGGACTTTGCTGTATAGCTGAAACAGACTAACTCGTGGAATCAGCAAATTGTGCAATATTGTCCGTGGAGGACATCATAAATTAGCAGGGCTGTAGGAGGTTGTTAAAGCAATAAATTGGGAGCTCTTGAGAATGAGAACAGATGCAGCCCAAGCATAGTGATAGGAATCTTGACAAAATTATTACATAATAGAGTTGGCAGCAACACCTTTATCTAATAGAGTTGCCAAGCCAAATCTGTCAAATAGCTTCATACAATTGTATTGGTAGTAGACATAGAAATCATTTATTTTACCTAAACCAAACCCAAATGTGGTTTGATATTATTATGATTTACACGTTTTTCTTAATGGAGAAGAACATGGGATGGATTTTCCTCTGGTAGAAAACCCAATGATCTAGTGGAAAGCTCTCCCACTGTAAACGCTCAAGTGGATGAACAAAGATGCCTAATATGGAAGCCCCTAGCTTGTCAAGCCACTGTTACATGGGCTGCCCAGAATGGCATGGACCTTGGTAATACTTCTCGTAACAATATGGACTTCTTGAAATGAAATATGGTTTAAATCCTAGTTAATCCTATGAGGAAAGTATTATAAGTTTTCCGATCTATTTAAAATTTCAGCAGAGTTCTTGCATAGTAACAACACTTTTGAATAAGAAGAAGAATAGAAAAGAAGTATAAGAAGAATAGAAGAGAAGAAGTAGTAGAGAATAGAACAACCATGACAATATGACAATACCTTGAGAAAACCCTTGTAAAGAAAAAAACCCAGCATCCAAAAGCATTGCACCCAATGTATTAGTCAACAATAAAGGTTACGATACAATGTCAAGGTTTCCGTGCTTCAATGAGGTTTACACTTTGAATCTAGGGGAATTCCAACATCCTAACCTTGCATAAAACTTACATCATATCTCCATTCCAAGTCCTATATATAGACCAAGGAAACCCAATTGTTGATGTTAGCAGCGTCGGGCTGCATCTTCCACTCATGCGCTTCAAGAAGATTGAAGAATATTAAATAGTTGCCTTATGGCTATTTAATATTGTGGCCGACTTTCCTTAAGATCATATTGTATTATGGCTGACTTTATGATTATTGTTTTGTTTCTCAAAATGGGCCGACCTACTTCAAGGTTGATCACAATATGTATTTATAGAAGGTCGAATGTGCTCATTAGATATCTCAAGCAATTTGCATTCAAGAAGGTGTTCGCACTTTAGCAGCAGTCCGCCATTTTGTAGCAGCAGTCCGATTTCAAGAAGAATCGTATTCATTGTATTTACTTCATCTAGGAGAGGTACTATTATTCTATGTATCAGATTCGCCTATGTGTTAGGCTTGAGTTGTAAGCAGAATTCTGCTACTATTGTTCATCATATAGAGAGACTATTTGCTGGGTTTTTCTCCCTCAAGAGGAGGGTTTTCCCAGGGTATTTTGCTGTGTTCATTGTCTTATGTGTTGCATTTTATGATTGCTTTCTTTCTGCATATCTGTTCTTAAAACAACAACACAATAACCAAGAATGGTTTTCCAAAACCATGGGCTTCCAAAACCATGGGCTTAAAACCACGAGTCAAAAACAAGTCAAGGTGGTACAAATTCAGACTCCAAACCATGCCCTTCACCTCCAAGTTTAACTCCTCCACAAATAGAGTGTAACTTTTGATTGACTGGTTTGACTCTTATGACCGAGGGGTCCAAGTGTGACTCCCAAGTGCTCCAACATGAGGCATTAATTACACTTACACACCTCTTGCACACAGCTATAAATAGACATTAGGCATAGTCCACCTAGTAACCCCCCTATTCAATGACTTCTTACTATTGTCATAAGACCAATGGCATATGGCAGACAGTGCCCACTATGGAATCTCAAGATTCCATCCATATTTGCAATAGTACAAAATATCAAATTATTTACAATGGTACAAAATATTAAATAATTGCAACTAGACCTAGGACTTGCAAGGTGCACAACGCTACCTATTCCCCTAGTCCTAACACTTTTGCCAGAACTCCAATGGTTAAAGAATCTTGGGGGGATGCGTTTCTGTTTTGGCTGAGATCAATATGGACTGCGACAATGCTATTTTAAAAAACCTTGCAGACTTTTGAATTCTCATGGGCCAGAAGAGCCTGTTAAGTTCCTCGCCTCAAATTCACCTGCTGAGCTGATTCTTTACAGAGTTTTTGCCAGGTCTCTCTAGAAACTGTCCAGCTGGCAATTTTTTATTTTCCAATTTTTAAAAAATATTTTTCCATTGTTTTGGATTTGAAGAATATTCACAGCAATTCAAGAATTACATTTTCCTTATACATATTAATTCATTAATTAATGTATTTTTTTGAATATGCTGAGTTTTAGACAGGTCTGAGTTTTTGAAGTATGGTGACAACAGCATTTATAGTTAGTTATTGTAAATATTATGCTTTTTTAGGGTTAAAGTTTGTTTATCCCCTAAAGTAAATATATTTAACCCCTAGGATTAGTCTAAATGGTTGGATAGAAAAATTCAGCTAGGATGGTAAAAGGGGGTTTTGAGTATTGATTTAAAAAGTTGAAGCATAATTTATCAAATGTTAATCTGCGTACAAATCTCCGACTTTTGGATGCTGCAGATTTCCTTCCCTTCGTTTTGCAGATATATCAATATGTATCTGTAACCCGCTTTATATGTATATGCTGAATGTTACTGTATCTGTAATCCACTTTTTTTATATATATATATATATATATATATATATGCTGAACTTTACTGTATCTGTAATCCACTTTTAGTATTTCTAAAAGAAATAAAATTCTATTTTTTTAAAGGACAATATCTCATGATATGAGATGCTTAACAATCATTGTTTTCTCATTATCTGTTTTGATAAATGCCAACTTAAATCAGTGTGATACTCTTCTTCATGCTTATTGTACTCTTGTCAGATGGAATACAAAGCTGAAAGACAAGCAAAACGGAAGGCTTATGTCAGGCTTAAGGAAATTGCTCGGCTTGAAGGGAAGAAACCCCCTCCAAACCCGTATCCAAGTGCAATTAAGGAGATTCAAGCAGAGGAGAAGAAATACATACATGAACGCTTTACCAGCCCAAATATCTTGAATCTTGTGGAAAAGATGAAAGAACAAATGCAAGCGAATATGGAGCAAAGAGAAAAGATGAGAAGAAGATAATCTACAATTGGTCCTTCAGTGCATAAATTTGTTTGTTATTACATTAATGCTTAGTATAACTTGGTGTATTTGTTCCTAGGAGACTAAGAGTCGGATCAATTTTGTCAAATTTGCTTATGTAGCTTTCATGATTTTATGATGATGATTGTGATCCAAGCGATCAGTATAGACCAGTCAGATGCTGTCAAGGCCTAGATTCTTGACAGGGGTATGAATAAAAATGGACCATTGCATTAGACAGAAGCTTACCAAATAGTTGGGGCATAATAAATAACTACTATGATCGGTCCTTCAGTGCATAAATTTATTTATCATTACATTAATACTTTAGTGTAACTTGGTGAAACTTGTTCCAAGGAGAGCTAAGAGTCGGATCAATTTTGTCAAATTTGCTTCCGTAGCTTTCACGATTTTCTGATGGTTGTAATCCAAGTGATCACTACATACCAATCAAATGATGTCAAGGCCTATATTCTTGCCAGGGGCATCAATAAAAGATAGACTACTGTGTTAGACAGAATTTTACCAAAAATTTGAGGCATAACACGTAACTACTGTGATTGCAAAAAGAAACCATTTTCAATTGGAAAGGTAGAATTTCTAAGAATGGTAAACAAGTGCTTAAAACAGTCGTACCTTTTGATAGTATATCTATGCTAAAGAGTATCAATGGTGGTGTCTTTTACCGTTCTATAACCTTGCTGGGTGCTCCTGTATCAACCTTTCTTATCACCGTTGTTTAGACCCGGTCTTCTATTTTATTTAAATGGTAGATCTGTATAGCGTTCAAATTTAATGCAGTTAGTGCCTAGATAGCTTTAAAGGTAATCAAGTTTTAATCATATAGTCAATTTGTTTGGAAATTTAGCAACATCCACTCCTGCTATAATTCTGCATAAGTGAATAACCTATGGCAATATAGAGTGAAGGAAGGCTGCCAATTGTTATTTCTCAATGAAAGCTATGATAAAAGTAAGATAACTAGTGTACAGAAATATCATTCTAGATAGACGGAGGCTTTACAGCTCAAATTCTCATTGTAAAACAGTTGATTTTGGAAAAGCTACCGGGCTTGGGCTTTGTTTTAGGATTTGCGCATCAACATCATTCTTTTGTTTTCTTTGAGCACATGGAACAACCCTTGCCAAGTTTAGCAGGCCTATATAATCTGCGGAGTTTATTTGGACCAAATAAACTGGGCAAATTTGAATTTTTCCTATAATATGTCCTGAACAATTTTGATTACTTGCTTTCCAAATGTCTGATAAGCAAAAATGTTATAAATTATTGTAATATTGAAATAATATTACAGCATTAGTAATAATTTGATAATATAAAATATTCAGTAATAATTTGTAATGTTAATTTGAACAAGTTGATATATAAGTGGGTCGTTGGTTGAATTAACGTATCATCTTTTAGTTCAAGAATGACAATTTGAAGACAACTAATTAGGCGATCTTTGCTTGATTGTCTTTAGTTTTACTATATTAAGTGTAAGCAGTTTACCAAGATTTAGCATGTTGAACGGGCATGAAGATGCTAATAACTTTTTCACATAATAATTTAGTTAAGCATATAATCTTATATAGACGAAACTCATTTAAAATGCTTTTTATTAGATCTATACTCATGCCTAATCTTTTTAGAGTCCCTATTTTAAAAAAATAAAATTATTAGATATATGGGTTGAATTGATGTCCACTCTTACATACTATACAATTTATAATATTCATGGCTAAACACAAATGCTAGCAAGAGTGCCTATGTTATGCTAGTCAATGGCCATAATTTATGAGACTTTAGAAGTGTATAGATGTAAGATTAAAATAGAATAGTTCGATG
This sequence comes from Sequoiadendron giganteum, assembly GCA_007115665.2. NCBI lineage: Eukaryota > Viridiplantae > Streptophyta > Pinopsida > Cupressales > Cupressaceae > Sequoiadendron > Sequoiadendron giganteum. The sequence goes on from CM021109.1 coordinate 548,308,658, forward strand.
ATGGTGCACCACTTTTATTTGTTGGTGACTTATAATTTCATCAAATAGTTTATCAAAATTGGGAAACACATAAATTTATTGGTTATTCTTGACTTAATAATTAAAACATTGTTCTAGAGGCGAGTTTAATTGTGCATCTATAAATTAACATCCACGTAATAAATACAAATGAGCTATATAGAATGGTTGCAAGTCTTGTTACCCCTTGCTAAGCTTCTTTTGTACAATAAATTGAGTTCTTAGTGAAACTATATACAATCAAGTATACTCAAACCTTTGAACCTTGTCGATGTCACTCTCATGCCTATAATTAATGTGTTGGAAGCCTTTCTTGTGCATAGGAAGACTCCATTTGTGATTTAGAACGACAAAAGACATGATTGTTCCCTAAATTGTGATGAAACCATTGCTTTCCTTGCTTGGGTATTTACATATTAAAAACTGCATTGGTGGTTATGTATTTGTCACAATGGTTATAAAGTCGGTTTTTGTGAGGTCAATGATTTTGCAATTGATGTTTGTACATGATTGACAATTTCAATTGTGACAAAATGAGTTGGAAAACCTTCACTTGTCATTTTAGGCAACTTCTTGGATCCTTATGGATAATACCCCCTTTCATATATAACCTTTTGGTCCCACAAAAGCTTAATGAGATATTAAGTGATGAAATGACTCCCTCTCTTTAGAGTACAATCAACCTTAATTCACCATTTGTCCTTTGAGTTTCACTTGCCAAGAATTTCAAACTCTCTAGTCTCTTATTCCACTACAACACATCATTTGAAAGAATTGCTTGTTTGTCATAGACCAAGTCATCTAATGAGGGTAGTACCAGATCTTCATCAAACATGGAGGTTGTTTTGTTTTAAAACAATACTCTTGAATCCTATAACCTTTTCTCCACCTTCAAGGCTAGGGTTTTGTCATCAAGAAGGGAAAAAGAGGATCATCAATAGACTTGGAATGGTTGAAGATTAACTCTGAAAGTGGGTTATCTCTCTTAAGCTTTGAGCTCAACTTAGACTTAGGAGAGAGTTCCTAATGGTATACCTTAACAAGTATTGAGATCAAACAAAATGGACAACCAAAAATATTAACTAAACCCAATTGCACACTTGACACCAAATTCTATCACTAGGTTAAGTAAGACTAGTATTAATCCCTTATATAGTTGATTAAAAAGTGCATGCACAATCATCATGAAATAAGTTCTTTCAATGTTCTGATTAGGTACTTCTTTGGTTATATTATAGGAGCATGCACATCATTGAATTTTTCTTATAAACTACTTGTAAATGATTTTATGCTTTTAAAAAGATAGGGAAGGTTTGAGTTCTCAAGCCTGGTGCCTTATTTGGTAACAAAGTCAACTACAATCATCAAAGCACAACACAAGAAGATTTAGCAAGAATATTATATTATGCAAGAATATATTCTTAATAATCCTTAATCAAATGCACACTCCCTTATAACATAGAAATGACCAATATGAAGTCAACTTGCATTGACTTAAAATACTACAACGTTTATCAAATCTCTGTTACATATACACCATCAAATATGGTGAAGAAAAACTTGAAATAGTAAGAAACTTATCATATTTTATTATTTAAAATCTTTCAAAATGTTTATAGCCAATTAAGAAAACATACAATTACATACATTTGTTGCTACAATTGCCATTTTGCATGTTTTGAGTGAAACCTGATGATGGATTGACTAAAAATTGTGGAAACCTTAGAAAGATTTGCAATTTTTTTGGTGAAAATACAAAATGATCAAACCTCTAAATAATTGAGGAACATGAATATACATGTTTCTAAAATTAGTCATGAGCTGTGAAGAGGGAACCATCCAAATCTAGAGCCATAGAGATCTTCCATGTCCTAGCCAACATATTCATCAATTCCTTGCACAAAAATGTCATTTCAAGATTTGCCAAGCCTAGAGAAAGAAAGGGAATCATTTAGGACATTAATAACTTGCTATTTTGGAGTGTTGGAATGATAAAACACCTACAAAATCTGTTGAAACAACGACCATGGAGATATCATATACGCTAATGTTCAACAACTTCAACCATCATAATAAATTTTTCTAACACATAGAACCACACTATAATGATGAATACAAACATTGAGGTTGAAAAGCATGCAAATCAACATAAGGACACCACCATAAGAATGTGTAAAAATTTTACTAGTCGTGTCCAAATCCACAAGCAACACAATTGTAAAGTATAAAATTTGTTGAAAAACTATTTGCAACGGTGCTAAAATCATCATTTTGATAAATATGATTCGTTGCATTAAATTTGGCATGGTCATGATACCATTTTGGAATAAACCCATGCACTCTAAGTGAAAATAAGTTATTTTGGTAAGCACATGGTCAAAATAAGCTAAAATGGAAACCCTAACCACCTATAAATTGCTATTAAAATCACTTGAATCACATGCCAAAACCATGCTCAAAATCCCTTAGGTGATGAAGAATAAGACATTGTCCATTAACTATACTTTTTTTGTCATCATAGGTTTTTACTAGGGACCACATGGCCATCTGAGCTATTTTGGTGAGTTAAGGAAAATTTATGAAAAATGGTTGGACTTGTCGAACCTTGGAGTTTAGGAGGAACTTGTGCCAAAAGTTTGTGGTTGGAAATGTCAAAATTTAGAGATTGGGGGCGACAAATGACACATATCATTGGGGGATATGATAGGAGGGATATGATAGGAGGGAGGTCCAAACAAGGGATTTTGAAAAGGAGTAGTAGAGAATGTTAGGGGTTAGGGATGGGAAAGGAGTCATACCATTAAGACACAAGGGGAAGGGGAAGTTTGAAGGTTCAACTTTGATAAAATAAGAGAAGTGGAAAATGTTGGGGGTTGAGATTCTAGGGAGTTAATGAAGAGGAATTTAGATAAGGATGGAGCAAAAGTGCATCTTAGAAGACTGTGAATTTTGAGGTGAACATGGGGGAGTCAAAGTTGGATTAGAATGCATGCAAGTCTAAACTCCAAAACACTTAGATGAATTTCATCATAGGTGAGAGTAGGGTTTGGAAGGAAGTACTTGAGGATGGAGGAGTCCAAAGGTTTGGTGAAAATCAAGGGAATATTTTTGAAATGGAAGGATTAGGTATTGGGGGTTAAACATGCTAGGGAAATGGCACAAGTGGAGAGACAAGTCTGTTACCATGGTGACATAAGAATTTTTTAGGGAAAAAGACAATGCCTTGGACTTGGGAAGAATGGAGAGACATTGTTGACAACCTGAAAGACAAACAACTCATAAAGAAAAATAAAGAGACCCTTGTAGCACCAACATAATTTTTTTTTGGACCTTTGAAGACATGGTTAAAAGACAAACACACAAAGAGAATAGACTAGAACAAAATTTTACAAAGGAAAGACCTAATTATACCTTAGATAAATTATCACCAATGGGTCAAAAGGTTTCATGACACACAAAAAAGTGAAAGGACTCCAGCAAAATAAGTATGGGAGGATTGAGTCCAATTTTTTTTTGATTAGGGATGTATGTCACTTGTTGACATAGAGAGGATCCAAGTATCTTTGGGTAGATCAAAAAATGGGGAAAACAAAGAAGTGAGACTGACATACACTTCACCATGACAAAAAAGGGTCATGGCTGCACAAAAATAAGGTATTTAAAAAATAAGAAATAATAAAGAAACAAACAACATATACATATTATATACAATATTATTTACATGAAATAACGCTTCTAGTGCTAGCCATGAATGAGTAGATCCAGTAAGTTCTTTGCCAAATATTTCAAGTGGTATATATTTTCTCCAAGAATCACTATAACTTCATATGGCCCTAGCCATAAAAGATCAAATTTACCATGTTTTCCTTTGTCCTTTAATCTTGCATTCCACATGGGGATCAAATCTCCTCTTGAAAACTCCTTTGAATTTTTTTTATGGAATAAATGCTCTATCACCCTTTGATTTGATAGGTTTCTCTCATGTGCAACCATTCTCTTTTCATTTAACTCAACTAGTTTGAGCACCTTATGAGATAATGGAGCAACTTCATTGCCATTTATATCCTGCAATAGTTAGTACACAGGCTGCCCCAAGTTTATTGCCGCTTTACATTAGTCCATATACAATTTTAAATGGGCTCATATCTATGACAACCTTATAGGTTACCTTGTCTACCCATAATGCAAGCTTCAATTTATCATCCCATATTTTCTTATTAAAGGCCAAAGCGCTTTTAATGATTTCACGAGTCTCTTGTTGCTAGAATTAGCTTGTCTATTCCCTTGAGGATGATAAGGAGATGAAAAACTAAGATTAAATCCACATTTTATGCATAATTTTAAAGTTTCTTGTGATCTAAAGCACATGGAATTATCTATCGTGATTTTAATAGGTACTCCAAACCTTGTTATAACTTTACCCAACAAAAAGTGGATTACTATATTTGATGTTGCATTATGGGTTGGGATTACCTCAACTAACTTGGTAAATTAACTAGTTGCAATAAGGATCCACATATATTCATTGCTGGATTTCTCTTATATCTCACCTATAAAATCAAATCCTTAGTATTAGAATGGAGTGTCAATAGTCACTGGTATAAGAGGAAGGGTACAAGTTCATGATTCTACGATTAGATAACTACATATAAACTTATCCCAATTGCATGAGGAAAACTATTGAATTCAATACATGATAAAAAATATTTAAGGGAGGCTACCAATTAAATATATGAATAAAAAACAACACAAAGAAATTATCTACGAGTTGTATGACCATCTTTATCATTCTTTATTTCATCCAAAATGAAGATATCTACAACCCTTTCCTTCTATACACTATGTAAGAATCCCCTTAGCTTTCCCTTAGCTCTCAACTAAACTTTCTAGAGTTAGAACTAAACCCTTTTTACTTTGAAAATTATTACATTTCTAGATTTTCAGCCTTTAACCAATTTCTAACTGACTCATAACTACCCGCTTTTAGACTTTATAGAATACTTAAAATATTGTAGTTTTTTTAATGAGTGTATATTTTCAACTCATTAAAGTAAAATATTTTACAAACATTAATAAAAGAGAATTTATAATATTAATATGAGCTTTCATATAAAATTTTCTCCAACTAGTAGCTTTTGGTTGGGAATTTCCATCTTTTCTTGATTTTCATGTGCTAAATATGAAATATTCAAATCTTGAGATTTTTGAGAGTGTCTCTAAGTAGTGTCTTTCTTGATCATCATTGGTGAGAGTGCGATTTGAATATTTTGATAATCATCATTTGATGGGAAATCATTAACTACTTTGTTGACATTTTATATTCTAGTTAAATAGTTTCTACCAAGCTTTGAATGTTTCTTGTCAACATTATGGTTTAAACTTACATTTTGAATTGAAATTAGAGTATATTCCTCAGTGGGAGGCATGAAGCCTATGTATATTCCATTCATCTTAATAGTTTGATTTGAGTCTATTTTACCTACAGATAAAATTTTGGACCTGGGAGTTGCATCACTTGATGAGAATACATAACCCAATGTATGTGGTTTAAACCAAAATAAGCTCTTTTATCATATTTATCTATATTGTTGTTTCTTCTATCACATTCAAAAAGAGGTGTGTCATATAGAAGATCATTATCCATCTCATCATATAAATCCTTTTTTTTGGCACTCTACAAGGTACCACAAAAGAAAATGTTGAACCGCAATGTTCCTTACTTGTTACAATCATACAACCCCCCATCAATTGTGCCATTTGTTTACAAATTGTAAGACCAAGTCCACCATATCTTCAAGCATGAGATGTTATTACAAGTGCATGTAGTTTTTAAATAGGGTTGGTTATTACTTCTCTAGAATTCCAATCCTAGATTCATTCATAATGCAACCAAATAATTTTTGTCCTAGTCATCAAGATTAAAATGTAATATTTATCTCCATCTATTGATGACAATTGTCTTGTTTCTAATTTTACCATTTAGTTTGGTGCTTCTTAACATTGCTTAGAATCTATTCCATGTCACATAATTGGATGGCCTGTCTCCACCCAAATCACCATTTTGAGACAAGGATGCATCTTTTTTTTTGTGTTCATATCTATTTTAGAATATTAAAAGAATCTCCACAATCATTTATATCTTTTTGGTTCTCCGAAAAGGATGGTTGTGATGTCATCTATAATGTTATACCTAGTTTTCCTTCATGTGTAAACTTGATAGCATTACTAATCAGGTTGGTCAAAATTTGGTGTATCTATTTGGGGAAATTTGTCAAATAACTCATATGCTTTAAGAGAGTAAGTAATGGAATAGGTTGAGGAGTTTGGCATTACACTTTCCAAACACCTTTGGTTGAAATTTTCTAAGACTTTTTTAATAAATCATTTATCAGAATATCCTACAATCATAGCATTTTGTGAGACACATTTCAATAAGGCACTTAATCAAATAGTTCTAACCTTAGCAATACTTCCATATTTTACAAGAATACCATTTGGAGTAGCTATAATTACAACATCGAATGATATTTATTTATCTTTTATGCCTTGATGGATTCCTATACCTTGTTTTAGACTTTGCAATGATGATGGTGGCCATGCTTCAAAGAAGTGCATGGAAATAGAGTTAAGTAGGGGCATCGAGGGCTAAGAGAAGATAAGGCATTATTTGAGTAAATATATGGTGTGCATCGAGGCTGGGGGAGGTTCTCAATATCATGGGAACCTCTGACAAGTTTTGAGTTCCCATACAAATGCCAAAAATATTAATTAAAACACCTTTTTAAAGTAGTTTAAGGGGTCTAACATCAATTGGGAACTTTTTGGGGCTTAAAAGCATAATAGGAACTATAGGGGTTTCAGGTATGTTAGAAACCAAAGTGAATTTTGAAGAATTTAGAAATATTTTTGCGTTTAAAATAATAATAAATTACAATAACATGAATGCTAAGTGTTGTAGGAACTGTAAAGTTCATATGATGATAATATATTTTAAAAGGATTTTACACTCCAACCACTATCATTGCCTCTGAACTTTAATTTTTCAAATCTCCCGGTGGGTTGACAACTTAAAAAGTACTTGGCTCCACTTGGTGAAAACCACATAAAATTTGCTTGACAAATCCACTAACTTGATAAAGGTGAAAGATGCATAAATTTTGAGTGAGATAGTATTTTCTGTCAAAACCTTGATATATTCTCCATAATGACATAAAAAACCCTATATTAGACCATTTTCCTCCAAATTTGATAAACTCTTGATTTAATCCTTTTTTAAAACCACCTAGTGAAAAATTAAAGTTTTAATATCTCACAAATTGGAAGGAATTTTGGTTTGAAAATTTTCCACATTAGGAAAAATACTATTAGGAACATCCCTATAAAAGTATTTTTCACTATCTCGTGAATTTTGAGATTTAATTATTTTTGTAAGTCTTCGCAAATTGGATAACTGCTCCTATAATTTTGACTGAAATAACGGATGATTCTACTTTGAAATAGAAAGAGATCCAACACTTGAAGAAAATTAGAGTATTTATGACTAGGATCTACTCAAAACAAGAATTTGGATGCAATTTGTTTATAAATTGGCAAGTTCAAAATGAGGCAAACAAACATACATAGAAACCCTAACTAAAAAATGTATTCTAAGAATTTATGTTTGAATTCTAATATTTGAGGATAAAAACCCCTAGATCTATTAAAATTCAAAGGATGCTAGAAATTATGGATCATGTGTAGTAGAGGATGAAACCCCTTCAGCTAAATGATGAGTTCATCTAGGGTTAGTATTAAAACTTCATGGTTATGAATCTTACAAGTATCGAGTTTGCATGACATCTAAGTGGTCATGGGTGTAAAAATTCATGTTCCAATGAATAACAGTTATCATAGCAATGCAATGTAATGTTTATGTTACATTATTTTATTAAATTTTTACAAACCTATTTAATAGGGAAAATCTATGCAATTTTTGAAGTCTTTTGGACTTGATCTATAAACTAGGTGTTCTCTTTTAATGCAAACAAAAATATTTTTGTAAGTAGGGTTTCAATACTATGTAATTTCAGAGATAAAACTCTAGATTTTTCTATATTAGGGTATATCAAATAAAGGAGAAATTTCATCAATGTCAAACTTGAAAAATGATGGGAAACTTACGTTTTAGAAGTACTAGTTGAGGATATTAAATCTATTAAATATTTCCCTAAAATATAAGCTAGGATAGTATAGAGGTATTAGAGCTAACTATTTAAATTAAAAACTATAGAAGGTTTAAAGAATATTTGTATTAATATTTGAGAAAGGAAATTATAGTGGTATTAGAGCCACTAATTTAAAGTGTCATTTGTAATAATTTTAAGCAATATTTACATAAATATTTTTCAAGGATATTATAGTGGTATCAAAGCATATTACTTATAAATATATGCATGCTATGATTTAAGGAATATTAGCATTAATATTTATTGGGGAAATTATAGTGGTATCAAAGCATACTGATTAAAATATATATTTGTAGAGGGTTTAATAAATATTTATATTCATATTTAGTAGGGACATTACAATGGTATTATAGCTACTTTTCCTGCTACCCTATAAATCACAGGATTCCTAAAACATCCAATGTCTAGTGGAACAAGCTCTTCAGGAGCTAATGGTGCTTAGAACAAAGGTGATGATGAAAAGAAGTAGAGAAAAATGATAGATTGGTTGATATACCTCCTAGATCCACTTTACTTAGTAGAGAAGATGAAGAGATTGCTACTAGTTCTAATAGATGTATGACTCTCAATAATTTTGCAGGAAAATTTCTTTTTCTATATTTTATGATAATGATAAAATCATCAATAGAAGGAACTATTAAATGGGTTGCAAAATACTAGGATTTACCAAAATATTTGAAACCCACTTTGTCATTAAAAATATGTAGAATTTGTAGAGTCTAAACTAGTGTCTTGTAAACTTGGTGGAAATCACACAATTTAGAGGAATGACCTAGTTGAATAATCCACTCAACATTGCAAAGACTTCATTAAATTGTTAACGAAGGCTTGTAAACTTGTGATGGTACCGACACTATATGTGCTTTCAAAGACCTGATATTACCTAGGTTATCCTATTAAAGGTGTTCTACTTGCTGGAAAATCATAGAAACACATGACAGTGAAAAAAGTAAATTGGTGCTAATGGCTATGGGTGCCTACAACGTAATCTGTAGCTGAATTGTTGTTAACAAATAATTACTGAAAGTAACTCAAAACTAATAATTGAACCTAATCTATCCTCTGGAGTACTACAAGTCAATCAAAACAACCATTATTGATAATCACAATATGAGAATCTATTTTAACTTACATGCAATTTATAAAGTAATGACTAACATAAATAACTGCTAAACAAAAATAAAACAAATTCAAATGTAGTGAAGAACAGTTACCTTGAATGGCCTGCTCAAGTGGTTGTCTCCACTTAAACTAAAACCAAATCTAGATCTTCAAATTATACACAACCATATCAACTTGAACTTCATTCATTTTGCATTCGAAAAGATCACATAAAATATTGCTCAAAGATTGTATTCAAGAAAACCATATTTGAACAATCAAGATGTTTGTAGATTACAACTAAAAACTAAGAAGTAATTGATAACAAATCCACCAATATGAGATTAACCAACTAACTATACTAAAGACTCAACTACCGACTATACATAGGCACGGGGGAGTTTATTCTAAACACAAACCTTAATTGAAATCATTAATTACAACTCCCTATATATCAGAGTGTAATTAATATTGAATTATTCAAACTGTAATTGAAAAGAAACAAGAGTTCAAATAGGATTAAAACTCTATAAAACAGATCTGCAATGTGGAACACATAATTAGTTATCCAAAATCCTATCAATAAAATAATTCTTCTTCTTCAACGACTTATTAACTGTCATAATGATGCACAACTAACTCCATTAGGTGTCTCCACATGGTAGTTATTACACTCAACTTGTTCTAGCACTTCCCCTGTTTTGATGTCCAAGACCTCCTTTGGCTATAGGCTACAACTTTTAGTTGCTGCAGGCTACAGTGTCTTCTTGGGCTGCAAGAGGTTAATCCAAAAAACATATACACAAATCTAACGACCATAATTAAATACAAAATTCCAATCACATTCCATACAATCCACATATAAATCATGCAATGCTACTATATCATAACTATATTTCCATTACTCTAGTTTAGGTCCAAGGTTGCATAATAAGCATAAAAAGATAGCATAGCATAGGAATATGTCTGAAAAGATTGTCTGATAATATCTGTAGAAATGCATAAAAACATCAAGAAATAGACTAACAAATGGACTCATCAAAATTCTCTTTCCCAAACTACCCAAAGTGGATAAGAACAAAAGGCAAAACAAGGGGTGGACATTTACGAAAAGGAGAACTAGAAAGTTTAATATTGAAAGAGCCTAATAAGGAGGATATCAAGGAGCATGAAAAAATCTAAAATTTTATTGTAGAATAAAGACAATTTAGAGCTAGAGCCACAACCACAACCACCATATACATCCTTTTTAAAGACACACTATTGCAACAAATCAAAGGGAGTACTACATAAAAAGGTAGATGAACACACCAAAAATGATCTCAAGAGGAAGTAGCTCTATTTTTCTTGAAAGGAGTCATGGACTCTTGGTCATAAATGCCTTGGTGAGGAGTAAATGCATAACAATAAGATAGTATTGTATAATCACTTAGACTTAGATGAGCTTAATTTTAATTATGAGTGTAGAGGGTCATGTACCTGACAAGGTAGAAATTAATATTTACAAGTTAAAGTTATCACTCTCAGCAAAATATACATGAATTCCTTACATAAGGATAGAATAACTCATGTTCAAGAAGTAGAAATGGTAATTGATATGACTCTTGGAAAAGTATATATATATATCCATTATATAAGCTATAACTTATAATAGATGAGCATGAAGAAGAAAACAACTTGAAGATACAAGGATGTGAATGAAATCAAATGTTAGAATATTATACCATGTATATGGAATGTATAAAATCTAATGCCAAAAAAGATATATTTTTTACTTATGGTAATGTAAATCAACAAGATTTATATCTTCATGAAGCCAAGGAAAAAATAGCACTTGTAGAATGCATTAATGAAAAGGTCACTATTATTTTATACACACCCATCAATCTTCAAATGATTGAACTTTTTTCATTCAACATAAATTTATATAACCTTTGTAAAAGTATAAAAGAGAAGAATAAAGAAGATGAGCTATTAGAAGCCTTTATGAAGTATTTTTTATTTTTTTGTTGAGAAGCATGCATGGGAGGAGAGTGTCTTAATGCGTTTTGTGCTAGGTTTTGGCTTGTTGAAATTTTTTGGATAGCCAATGGTAATAATCAATCTTACTATCTCTATGATTATAACTTAAGTAATGTAGATTTGCATAGTTTTTCCCCTCAATTGTATTAGTGCAAAATAACATGGGATTCATGTAACAATTTGAAACACCCAAAATTGAAGTTTAATATCAGGCTTGCATTGGGTCCTTCTTTGATGCTTCATTCTATGGGTTCACTTATAGTTCATGGCATTGTCTAGGGAGACTATAAATATTTTCATAGGTATATGAGGATGGTGAATTATTTAACCAATAGATATTCCCTTAATACTAGGGAAGCAATAGTATAGTTTCCCATGGGAAATAGTCAAAATTTGATGTTTAAGAACTACCTTTGGGTGGTTAACTTGAGTGGGCCACATGATAAATAAATAATAGTAGAATTACATAATATTGGATGTAGAAGATTATTACAAAGTTAAAGATATCCCAGTTAGTTTAGAAGGTTGTGTAGTATCTATAGATAACCTTCCTTTAATTCCTAGAAATATATTCAAGACTTTCTTATGTGGAGAGGCTATATTTTACAGCCAAAAGTGAAACAATAAATATCATCTTGCCACTGGTATGCATAGGTCTATTAAGCTACATGAATTGAAAGATAAATTATTAGAAATAGATGAGAAAGAGGTGCAAGATTGACTGAGTCGGATAGCATTAAAAGGCTCATTGAAGAGATAACTTTGACATTTGAGAAGGCTTAAAAGAAAAATAAAGTTAATATTGTCGGGACCAAGTATACATACACTTACAAATTTCCAAGTAGTGAAAAACAACATGGAATGAATGAAATCATAATCTAGCTAATCAAAGATTGATCTATGGTCATCGAGATTATAAAGTTGGCCCTACATGCATCTAATGAAAAGGAGGAAAGGGTCGATTAACTCATATTTTAGCTTAAAGAAACCAAGTAAACTTAAAAAAAGACCCAAAGAGCACTCCTAGAGGCATAAGAACAACTTGAGGCATCACTAGGTGTCAAGAAGAAAGAAAATGAAGCAAGGCCTAAGAAAATCTCTTAAGTAGTCAAAGAGCTTGATAGGCTCCAAGAGGAATTTGATTTCTAGAATAGGTTCCAATAATATTAGAAGCTACTAGTATAGAGTTAGACTTATTCTAATAAAATAATCAATTGACTAGCAGAAAATGAATGGTCTTAAAAGATACAAGCATTGCATTAGGTACAAATACAATATTTGGGCAGTGAATTCAAAGCCAACAAATATTTTAGCTTAAGGATAACCATATGGGTTCATGATAGCATGAAGAGTGGTTTAAATAAGAAAACCATAAATAATTTTCAATCCACCTTTAGTTTCCATCAGGTTGTTGACAAGCCCCTTTGGGAGATGAATGCAAGGATGTATCTTGGGTCAAGTTTTCCAACTTGTCATAACATATCAGTGGAATGGTGGGAAAGGGGTTCCTTAATGTTAAGGGAGTATTTTCTCTATTTTTACCTTTCCCTAAGGCATTTCATTAGGAAAGAGTTCACAAGGTGTACATATTGATTTTCAACCTCAATGGTGAGTCAATCAGACGTGGATCTCAATCCTTAAGATAATAGGAAAAATATGAGACCAAATTGAAATGATATGCAATGCTCAAACTAAATGAACAATAAGACCTAGAACATGAAATTAAAATTGCCTAAAGTATAGAAACTGAAATGACAATTTGTAGGCATACTTGAGAAGGGTTAGGACACATGTACCAATCACCAAAAGTTGGTTTTGGGCTCTGCTGAAGGACAAGTTCACCCTAGGGAGAATGGGTTCTGGTTAAATCATTTGAAAATAATTTTCACAGTCCTCTGAGGCATGATCTTAGCTTCTATTTTGCACAAGTTCCACTGTCAGAAAGTCAAAAATAAATTCTGCAATTGAGTTTCTGTGGCTTGACAACAATGATGAAAACTTATGCAACAATGTAAAATTGCTCTTCAAGATCTTCAATTCTTCTTCAACCTGTAATCTACACATACAAAGAGAGGGAAAAATTGTATGTTTTGAATGGGGGTTTGCCTTAGTCAAACCCCAAGTTTGGTAATTGAACCTTGATAGAAAGATAATGATAATGGAGAAGGAAATGATGAATGAAAAATCTTTCTACAACTCACCAAACCTTCAATGGCTTCCCTTAGAGGACCGAAGACAAACACATCACTCCAAGGAATATGATCTTGTTTTGCTTGATAGATTTGGACACTTGAAAATGCTTGGATGCTTTAGGATCAACAATGCATATTAGCCTTCACAAGATGACATGAAAACACATAAGATTGAGCATGATGATAGGACATGAAATATTGAACATGATGAACACACATAAGCTTAAGCATGGATAATTTCCTACACTACATTTAACCCCCACTTTAGTGAGAGTGAACTTACGCTCAGAATCACACTAAAGTAGACAAATATGCCTCAAGAGAGCTCCGTGTGTACAAATGTTAGAGAGATGGGATAACAAAGATCAAGGAGGATGATCAAGCCCCCAAGATTGAAGATCCCATGACAAACCAACATAAGGAAAAAATGACACACAAGATGTGTAAGATACATGTAGCAAGACAAGATACACAAGCATACAATGTTAAAGCTAATGCAAAAAGGATGGAATAGCAAGTTGCGTCATGCCACATCCATCAAATACGCTCACAAGGGCTAGTGCAGATCGATATACACTTGTGAGCCCCAAAGGAAAAATGAGAAAAACACACTAGGTCTACAAGGTGTGTACTCATAACAAGGGGTGGAAGACGGGAAGGTCACACCAGATCTACAGGTTCCATACCAAAAGTTATACTCCTTGATAACTTTGATAAGGTGCCACAAAAATGATCAATGCTATGACAATGCTACACTAAGTCCAACCTCTATGAACAAAAGTGAAGCCAAAATGTCCATTGCCAAAATGAGATCATTCCAATGAAACAATGCCAATGTATGCTTCCACTTTAAAGAAATTTCTAAACACCATACTATGAGCAATTACTTTAAAGTAAAAAATAATAAATGCCAATTGCTAAAAAGGGCCATGAGAGCTTATTTGGAAAGCCCTATGCCAATCATATGTTTCCAAATAAATCTGCGTCATGAAAAAGGAGGTTTCCCCCACATGCAATCTAAAAAAGATAACACATAAGGGATCCACAGATTCAGGGTCAGCACATGTATTTTCTACAGTGATATAATAGAGCTTGGAAGCGTCATCATTCCCCAAATAATTTGTGGAAAAACAAACACAAAGGAGGAATGACACATAGAGAGCAAAAAGGAAAAAAAGCTTTTGGGTCAACATGGAAGAGACTTGGATGTCTCAATGCCTTGCATCATCCCTAAAAGGAAAATACAAGACAAAAGAAAAGACAATATTTATGACATATAGAAGAATGGAGATACAAATAGAAGAATGTCATGACAGATTCACTTCCTTTGTATCCTTGCACCAATGGAGTAATAAGGCTCATCCAAAGAAAACTCACAAACATAAAGGCATACCAAGTAGTACGATATAGAGGATCATATTACATACATGCAATCACAAATTACATATAAAGATAAGAAAGATAGTATGCCACATGCGAGCCAACCTAAAGTAGGTCATTCACATCCCAATCTTGTTCATCATATACGAAAGGCAGATAACTATCTGAAGGAGCAATGACAAGTGCCATAATAGGACAAGGCTATCAAACCCCTTTCCCCAAAAAAAGTAGGACAAGGATGAGCTGAGATAAGTGATGATATGGTGCTCCTTGCAATATGGAAAAATGATTTACATAAAGTGCAATACATGTAATAGTGAGTATGCTATGATTCTACAACTATCACATGGCAAGGAGCCAAGTGTGTGCATGCTATCCAATTATATGGATAATATCATTTTCATGTATCACCTTCTTTAAAGCACAACACTCATCAATAAGATGGCCAACAATTTTATGATATGCATAGTAAGACATGTTTGTACTTTTTCCTTTTTTGTTTTCTCAGATAGGTGGTAATGTTATCAATCCTAGATGAAGAAGTCTATCCATGGTTTGTTTGGTCTCGATTATAGCATGTAAAAATTATAGTTTCTTAAGTTTATAGGGCTTGGGTTTCTTCCTTGATTGAGAAATTGGTTAATTTGGAGGGGGAGGATCTTGATATCCTAATCCCTTGGTATCTTTTGATGGTTTTTGTTCTAAAAATTTATGGATCTCATGCTCATTTGTTATGTCACATCCTTGTTTACTTGAGATTCTAAATCCTTGACCATAACTCTCTTGTAAGTTGATAGGTGTATTTGTAAATTTATGGGCATAGGATAGAAGAGTATCAATGTTGTCATTGTGAATGAGTTCGTTCATGTTTGATGGTTCAGGCTTTCTTTGTGGTTCAATTTCGAGATGAAAAAGGTCAAGTGGTGGGATGATAGGAGGTCTTGGTTGTTGCATGGAGGGATATAAGGATGCATTGTTTTCAAGGTTACACAAGGAATTTTGTATGAATTCTTGCATGCTATCTTCATCTTGGCCTAAGATGTGTATCTCATGAGGACATTCATTAGGAGGTGAAGGTTCATGAATGGTTTGAATTGCATTAGGATCATCACCAAACACACAACTTGAAACATCAACCAATTTTTTTAAAGACATCCACATTTGAAAAAAACACATATCCATGATGAGAGTCAAATGGAATAAAATTTTAATACAATTTTCTGATTTGAAATATGATAATTGACAGATTTTAGATGCAAAAAACTTGAAAATGATTACTTTTGAATGCCAATTTTGATTTTAAACAATGCACTATCATTCACCAATTGAACTAAATGCAAGCAACTACAAAAATATGCAATTTTTGAAATTGAAACAGAGATCCATACTGGAGCAAATTGATAGTACAGAGACAAAACTATGTGCAAAAATTTAGAAAATCACCTACACCAAGACAGGGTTCAAAATATTATATCTGAGTATTTAACTTGATATTTAAGTTCATTGTTCCTAACAACAAATAGATTGTTTAGTGACAATTTTTCAAAAAAATTGATGAAATGCAAATGCAATTTTAAATGACAATGTATGAACAAAATATATTTTTTTGAATGCAATTTTGAATGAAATACTGATCTAAATGATCGAAAAAAACTTTAATGCAAGATATTATGTAGAATGCATGCAATATTTTTGGATTTTTATGAGTTTAAATGATGCATGTTATCTCGTAGAATTGCACCCTAGCTAAGTTAAAAGTAACTCAACGTTCTAGAGAAACATGGGAAGACCTCTAAAGCTGTGGGTATCTTGTAAATAGAGGTCAACCTCTGGAGAAGGACGACTTCCTATGGTACTCACCTAAAACTATTGATTTTGTAGAGGGAACGAGTAAAAGAGAACATAAACCGAAATAAATTATCCCTATGGTGATGCACCTAAATGTAACTTGGGCTTGAAACCAGATTAGATACACTTGTTCACAATAGTTGAGATAGGCTTGAACAACTTACTTTTGTATGTCTTGCATAAATATTTTATAATGAGGTCTTAATGCTAGACCCTTAGGAGGAAGGAGACTTCACAACTAAAAGAAAACTTGCATTTTGACACAGATTATAACCTGCAACAACACACTTTTATGCAAAAAGGTGCTTAGCATGAGACAAAATCACAAGGAAATGAAATAATACTTCACAAGTAATTTGATCAATCAATAAGGTACACACAATGAAGCAAAAGGTAAGAAGGAAAAAAAACTCAATTTACTAATATCCAAGGTTGATTCTGACATTTATATCCAAACAACGAGCTACAAAAGTCTACAAAATTCTGCCAAACGACTTCCAAAAGTCACTAAGTCTAAAAATTGCATAATGAGAATTCCTTCCATAATGAGTTACAAAAAGACTAAGTAGACCCCAAGACAACCTGGGTCAGATGCACTTAATAAGCCTAAAATCTAGTAACTGGGTCCTCTCCAAAAGAGCTCCAAAAAATTGAAAAAGTCAAATTTGACTTAATCAAACCATAAGGACTCCCAAAATTGCTCCAAGATGCTCTGAAAGTTATTATTGGGTGAAAAAAAACCCCTATATTTGCTCCATTTGTTGGCTAACTCCTCTAAAGAACCCTAGATGCTCTCTAAAAGCATCAAATCCTAACTAAGTCATTCAAAGCACCTACAAGGTGTGTATCCCATCCTTGCATAATAACACATGATTTAAAAGATTTATAAGATCATCATAAAAATCATATGTTTTACATTTACATTTGAAGGCTAAAGTAGAATGACTTTTGATCAAGCTTTGATTTTGACAAAAACATAAGTCCTGAAGACTTAACTTTGATAGCACCTTAGAGTGCAAAGCATATTAATAGGCATACAATACAAGTCTTAGCCTACAACCATGTTAGCTTGAGTTTATTTTTCAAAAAAACCTTAGCAAAAATACCAAGTCCTCCTATCAGCACTTTAGGGTTACAAACCCTAAACAACAAAATTATGCCAAAAACTTATAGAGACATTTCATTTGCACTCCTGGAATTCTCAAGAAACTCTGTCCAACCACCAACTAGGGTTTTGATGAAGCATTGCAAGATGAATATGGAGGATTCTGGCATCGATTTTCTGATACATAATGGCATCTTCTACCATTCTTATGTTGAGTCGACATATAAACTCGGGTATGTGCAAAAATTTCTACATTTTTCCTCTTTTATCCTGCAAAACTCATACTCGAGCTCTTGCAAATAAATACATTTATGTGGAAGAAAAGATTCCACTGGTTTTCCAGAAAAAATGAATTATTTTTGTGTTACTTTCTTTCTTCCCTTCTTCTACTGTAAATACAAAACACATTCTGCATTATGGCCACGACCATACTTGTTGTCTTGTCTCTTGAAGCTCTCTGTATATCTGTTCACCGTTATGCATTATTCACACGTCATTATAATTCAAGTTTTGTATGGACGTTTATTTTTTAAATTTCACATTTTGGGCATGCTTTCTTACTAGCTCCATCACCATTATGGAACCTGCTAGGGTTTTGAAGACAAAACTCATGATTTCCATGATAGGAATGTGCAAGATTATAATAATAATGAGATTCCATGGAATGCACAGTCGGCTGAAACAAAAGTTATCTCAGTAGACTGCTCAATAGGAATATGCTGCTCTATGAAGAAAATGATTTGCTAAATGATTCAATGCCATTGCACAGTATGGGAAAAATTCGAAAACTTTATGCATCTTTTCCATTCCTTCATGAACATTACCTTTTCTCCAACTTTCAAAACCAAGGGTTTCCATGGCCATTCCTCATAGGCCGTGGGTTTCACTGTCCCACCATATACTCGACTCAGTTATTGTTCAAAAAAAATTGGAAAACCTTATTTTCCTGAGCATTTACTCACAACACTCCTCTACACTTTACTTAACATCCATGAATAGAAAAAGTTCCCCTATACAGTAGCCATGGCCATATATTTCATGAGATGAAGTACCTTTTATGCTTCTATCATTCCTTTCTTGTAGCATACTGTCATCTTCATAAATATGGCTTTCAAACATGATAGAGCTGCTCTTATCATTGTGAAATGTCACTGATTTTCACCTCTGCCACTTTGCTTTATCCATTTAATAGCACTCTCTTTTCACTTAGAATAGTGCATTGCTTTGGTGACTTGATTACTGCCAACTTATTTCTTTATCATTATTTATGACTGTCTTCATGGAAGTTACTGCTCTAATATATGACATTATTGCTTCTCTATCGCATCATAACAGTGTTGTTTGTCACTGTCAAGGACTCCTTGCTATTGTATCTGATCTTTGATACCTAATTTCAGATGTCACTTTGTCCTTTGTTTTCCAATACATGATGTCTTCTTATTTCTTTTGTAATCATTATGCTGCATTAAACAAATACTTATTGTTTGTGATAGTAAGCCAAACAATTCACTATCACAATTAATATATATATCCGTAATATAACACAATGATTATGAAGCTTGTGATATAAAACTTCATTGTCATCATGCTTTACATGACTGTCACCTAATTTCTTACTTCATGTGACTTGAGTAAGCCCCTTTCAGCTCTTGCAAACATGGTTTCTATTTAGCTTTGAAAGTTCTTATATTCCAATATTGTGCCTTCATATTGTGAGACTAATGTTTAGTGTATTTCCTTCCCAGTAATCAAAGGATTGTACCTTTGAATACTCGTGCTGCCTTTATGATCATTCTTGTGTAGCTTTCAGAGACACTGTAATTTCATTGAACTTGCATCATTGTTTATATCAGTAGATATAAAAACTTCATTGTTATGAATAATAAAATGTATCCTTGATTACATTATACTGTCATGGAAAACTTAACAAGTCTATCTTATCAAAACACAAAAAGAATGCACACTGGGCTCAACCCTTGTGGGAGCTACATTTATCCCCACATGCTGAAATTTGATAAAATAGTCAGAAACACAAATGCACCTATATCTACACATGAAACAAACATGTTAGGAAACCAATGCATGACTCAGATGTGTATGATGACTCTGTTGTTCCCTGGTATCTAAGACTTGCAAACTTGTTCAATGTGGATAGAGACTAGTTCACACATGCATGAGTATTTGTTTATGTAAAGTTGGAAACCTTTCATTTCTTAGAGCATTTCTCTAACGTGATTGCCTTTGTGTATGCAGGAACTAGGAGCAACATGGAGCAAGAAAGGACATAAAGAGCTCAAGACAACAACATGATAAGAAGATAAAGAAGAACCAACCATTCCCAGACAATGATTGGTTCCTTTCTTTACATGCACATTCCTTTACTTATTCATGTATTGACTTTTCCTTATGTGAATTGAATAAGTTAAGTCAATCTCATGGCTTGTGTGAGATAATGTACATCTTACATTCAATAAAGATAACCTCATTGTTCAGAAAAATATTTGAATCTTCCTTCTGTTATATGCACTTGTATGAATGCAATAATTTGCAAAAATTGCAATCTTTTCTGGATTATTTCATTTATGCATCTAAATGTAATGTAGGAATGATTTGAATGCACCTTTTCTCAGTTTTAAAACAACAAGCTCTACTTGATTGAGCTAGAGTAAAAATTTGGTAACATTTTTGGTGACCTCTACGAAGTGTTTGCCTGCTAAACACTATTGACCAGTTGCCTAGACCTATCCTTGGGCACAGAGTCACTCAGAAACTAGGCTCAAAAAATTAGGAACAAAGATTCAAAAATTCTGTAACTCAATTGACATTATGAATGACACCTTGACATTATTAAAAAACAAAATGCAAAAAGGAAACTACTTACTGTGCTAAAACAACACTTAGGGAATGTGAAAACTTGTAGCTAAACCTACCCTACACTAACCAGCAAGACAAAACTACTTAAACAAAACCATTTACTGGAAGACTGAAATAACTGCCCATTCTTCTCAATATGCAGTGATTCACATGCATGATGGTAGCTAAGAACATATGAAACAAAAAAATATGTTTAACAAGTTGATGCACTACCTCTTCAAAAAGATAAAGAGATTCACTACCCTCCTTGAATAGATCATTTGTAATGTTACTTAAAAGAGGATAAGTGAGTTGAACATACTCTTGTTCATTTGCAAGGGCATCTTTGATGACATTTTCAGTCATATTTTCATGCTTGGTTATCTGTTCTTGTTTGGACTCCATGCTGGCTAAGTGTTTGATAGGGCAACATCTTGTAAGGGAAAAGCTTGATCTTTCCTTGTTGATCTCTTGCTCATGGACTACCATTTTATCACCTTGCTGGCTGGAAAGGTCTAATCCCTATGGCTGACTTTGTGGAAAGTGGTAACCTCCTCAATATGCTCATGCTTTCCCAAATGAAAACTCATTCCTTCAATGGAGAAAAATGAGATGGCTTCCTCCAACACACTCTCAATCAGTACATCAACCTCTAGTTCTTTGATACACTAGAAAGGAAGTTGCTTATAATTCTCATTATCACTCAAAGAATTACACTCCAAATCATTGTTTTCTTCTTCAACGAAGGAAGGCAAAATTTCAACTAGTGGTGTAGTCTCAAATTCCTCTGCACAACAGAATGGAAGCTCCTCCAAGTAGTTATGACCTTGCAAATCAGGTTCATGAGACTCTTCCTATTGTTGTAACACCTCCTCAAGCTTGTGAACCTGTTGTTCTAGCTCACCATGATTGTCAACTTCTTCTAGCAGGTCTGGTTCTTTGTCATTCAACATTGAACAAAACTGTTCAATTATACCTATGTATACCTCTTCAAAAATCTCAACACTAGCTTTCTCATCTACAACATGCTCAAAAACATCAAAGCTCTCACCTTGGAGAATAGTGACAGGTTCAGTTTTCTGTTCTTCTTCATAATCCAAGGCTCCATTTCCTTGCTGACTATCATAAATCATTAACTCTCCAATGTCTTCCTGCTGCTCAATCCATTGCTTCTATTGCTTTCTATATTCCTCCATAGCTAAATGCAACAAGTTAATATTTATAGTATCCTCCAAGTTGAGTGAGCTGTGCTGGTCAAAGGTCTGCCCTTCTTTTACTTCCTGGATGCTAGGCATGGTTTTGTTTGCATGATAGGTGAAGGAACCTCATAAGGTGGAAGAGATGGGCATTTCCAACTTGAAATCTTGAGGGTAGAAGGCTCATTGATAGGCTCACTAAAGGGCTTGGAAGGTTTCTCTTGTTTAAAGCTAGGAAACCTATATTTGGAAACCTCCTCCTTCACCAGATGATTGAACATTATAGGAAGAGGTGAGCTGAAACTAGGAATGGAAAGGGATGCCTAGGTTTCATACCTTTGTGCTTGATAAACTGAGTAAGCCCGACTACCTTGTACTTGATCAAATACGAACTTCATTTGCTCCTCTTTGGCTGCTATCTCTCTCTCAAGACCTTCAAACTGAAAATCCAACTCCTGCTGCTACGAAATAAGCTTTTTCTGCTTCTTGATGTCGACCAACATGCCATACATGTATGAGAACACCTTACTAAAATCATTGATCTGCATATGTTCAAACCTTTGGCTCAAAGCCCACAACACACGGTCAAACTGTTGGAGCAGGTCCAATACAGTCTGGTAAGGATGCTCTTGAGGCTGACCATGTGAATAATCATGTTGACTTGAAATAAAAAGGCTTTCTTGAGGTTGATTATGAGCAGGCAGAGGCTGCCAACTAGGACGAGTAAGGGTGGGTGGGTGGATGGCATATTGAACTTGTTGGTTATCTACTATTGGTGGGTTATCAAGGACAAAACCAACAGTATACTCTGCTTGATATGGCTTGTAAGAGGGCACATAAGCAAGATTTTCATGGAATGGAGGATGAAAAGCCATGCTCCCATAAAATAAAGACATACTCCTTCATATAGTCAAGACTTCAAAAGTCAGAAAAACAGACTTTCATTTGATAATTGTGAAACATACCAGCACCTGTCTGCTTCAAACCAATAAATACTCTTCTGGAGTCACCAGGTGTGTTGAAAATTTCCTCCAAAGGTAGAAACTGCCATTGTACACACCAAAAAACAACAAATGTGTAGAACAAGAGACTGAAAATCAGTCCTTTGTCCCACCGGGCGTGCCAAAATTGTTATCTCGTAGAATTGCACCCTAGCTAAGTTAAAAGTAACTTAGCATTCTAGAGAAACATGGGAAGACCTTTAAAGCTGTGGGTATCTTGTAAACAGAGGTCAACCTCCGAAGACGGCCAAATTTGTATGGTACTCACCTAAAACTACTGATTTTGCAGAGGGAAAGAGTAAAAGAGAACATAAACTAAAATAAATTATCCCTATAGTGATGCACCTAAACATAACTTGGGCTTGAAACCAGATTACATACACTTGTTCACAATAACTGAGATAGGCTTGCACAACTTACTTTTTTATGTCTTGCATAAATATTTTATAATAAGGTCTTAATGCTAGACCCTTAGGAGGAAGGAGACTTCACAACTAAAAGAAAACTTTCATTTTGACATAGATTATAACCTGCAACAACACACTTTTCTGCAAAAAGGTGCTTAGCATGAGACAAAATCACAAGGAAATGAAATAATACTTCACAAGTAATTTGATCAATCAATAAGGTACACACAATGAAGCAAAAGGTGAGAAGAAAAAAACTCAATTCACTAATATCCAAGGTTGATTCCGACATTCATATCCAAACTGTGAGTTACAAAAGTCTACAAAATTTTGCCAAAGGACTTCCATAATGAGTTACAAAAAGACTAAGTAGACCCCAAAACAACCTGGGTCGGATGCACTTAATAATCCTGAAATATAGTAACTGGGTCCTCTCCAAAAGAGCTCCAAAAAATTGAAAAAGTCAAATTTGACTTAATCAAACCATAAGGACTCCCAAAATTGCTCCAAGATGCTCTGAAAGTTATTATTGGGTCAACCCAAACCCCTATATTTGCTCCATTTGTTGGCTAACTCCTCCAAAGAACCCTAGATGCTCTCTAAAAGCATCAAATCCTAACTAAGTCATTCAAAGCACCTACAAGGTGCGTATCCCATCCTTGCATAATAACACATGATTTAAATGATTTATAAGATCATCATAAAAATCATATGTTTTACATTTACATTTGAAGGCTAAAGTAGAATGACTTTTAATCAAGCTTTGATTTTGACAAAAACATAAGTCATGAAGACTTAGCTTTGATAACACCCTAGAGTGCAAAGCATATTAATAGGCGTAAGATACAAGTCTTAGCCCACAACCATGTTAGCTTGAGTTTATTTTTCAAAAAAAACTTGGCAAAAATACCAAGTCCTCCTATCGGCATTTAGGGTTACAAACCCTAAACAACAAAATTATGCCAAAAACTTATAGAGACATTTCATTTGCACTCCTAGAATTCTTGGGAAACTCTGTCCAGCCGTCAACTAGGGTTTTGATGAAGTATTGCAAGATGAATACATAGGATTCTGGTGTTGATTTTTTGATACATAATGGCATCTTCTACCATTCTTATGTTGAGTTGACATATAAACTTGGGTATGTGCAAAAATTTCTACATTTTTCCTCTTTTATACTGCAAAACTCAGACTCGAGCTCTTGCAAATAAATACATTTATGTGGAAGAAACGACTCCACTGGTTTTCCAGAAAAAAATGAATTATTTTTGTGTTACTTTCTTTCTTCCCTTCTTTTACTGTAAATACAAAACACATTCTGCATTATGTTCATAGCCATACTTGTTGTCTTGTCTCTCGAAGCTCTCTGTATATCTGTTCACCATTCTGCATTATTCACACATCATTATAATTCAGGTTTTGTATGGACATTTCTTTTTTAAATTCTACATTCTCAGCATGCTTTCTTACTATCTCCATCACCATTATGGAACCTTCTAGGGTTTTGAAGACAAAACTCATGATTTCCATGATAGGAATGTGCAAGATTATAATAATAATGAGATTCCGTGAAATGCGTGGTCAACTGAAACAAAAGTTATCTTAGTAGATTGCTCAACAAGAATATGCTGCTCTATGAAGAAAATGATTTGCTAAATGATTCAATTCAATTGCACAATATGGGAAAAATTCGAAGACTTTATTCATCTTTTCCATTCCTTCATGAACATTACCTTTTCTCCAACTTTCAAAACCAAGGGTTTCCATGGCCATTCCTCATAGGCCGTGGGTTTCACTGTCCCACCATATAATCGACTTAGTTATTGTGCAAAAAACAATGGAAAACCTTATTTTCCTGAGCATTTACTCACAACACTCCTCTACACTTTACTTAACATCCATGAATAGAAAAATTTCCCCTATATAGTAGTCGTGGCCATATATTTCATGAGATGAAGTACCTTTTATGCTTCTGTCATTCCTTTCTTGTAGCATACTATCATCTTCATAAATATGGCTGTCAAACATGATAGAACTGATCTTATCATTGTGAAATGTGACACTAATCTTCACCTCTGCCACTTTGCTTTATCCATTTAATAGCACTCTCTTTTCACTTAGAATAGTGCATTGCTTTGGTGATTTGATTACTTCCAACTTATTTCTTTATCATTATTTATGACTGTCTTCATGGAAGTTACTGCTCTAATATATGACATTATTGCTTCTCTATCGAATCATAACAGTGTTGTTTGTCACTGTCAAGGACTCCTTTCTACTGTATCTGATCTTTGATACCTAATTTCAGATGTCACTTTGTCCTTTGTTTATTAATACATGATGTCTTCTTATTTCTTTTGTAATCATTATGCTCCATTAAACAAATACTTGTTGTTTGTGATAGTAAGCTAAACAAGTCACTGCCACAATTAATATATATATCTATAATAGAACACAATGATTATGAAGCTTGTGATATAAAACTTCATTGTCATCATGCTTTACATGACTGTCACCTAATTTCTTACTTCATGTGACTTGAGTAAGCCCCTTTCAGCTCTTCCAAACATGGTTTCTATTTAGCTTTGAAAGTTCTTATATTCCAATATTGTGCCTTCATATTGTGAGACTACTGTTTAGTGTATTGCCTTCCCAGTAATCAAATGATTGTACCTTTGAATACTCATGCTGCCTTTATGATCATTCTTGTGTAGCTTTCAGAGACACTGTAATTTCATTGAACTTGCATAATTGTTTATATCAGTAGATATAAAAACTTCATTGTTATGAATAATAAAATGTATCCTTGATTACATTATACTGTCATGGAAAAATTAAAAAGTCCATCTTATCAAAACACAAAAAGAATGCATGCTGGGCTCAACCCTTATGGGAGCTACATTTATCCCCACATGCTGAAATTTGATAAAATAGTCAGAAACACAAATGCACCTATATTTGCACATGAAGCTAACATGTTAGGAAACCAATGCATGACTTAGATGTGTATGATGACTTTGTTGTTCCCTGGTATCTAAGACTTGCAAACTTGTTCAATGTGGATAAAGATCAATTTACACATGCATGAGTATTTGTTTATGTAAAGTTGGAAACCTTTTATTTCTTAGAGTATTGCTCTAATGTCATTACCTTTGTGTATGTAGGAACTAGGAGCAACATGGAGCGAGAAAGGACATAAATATCTCGAGACAACAACAGGATAAGAAGACAAAGTAGAACCAGTCATTCCCAGGCAATGACTGGTTCCTTTCTTTACATGCATATTCCTTTACTTATTCTTGTATTGACTTTTCCTTATGGACATTGAATAAGTTAAGTCAATCTCACGACTTGTGTGAGATAATGCACATCTTACATTCAATAAAGATAACCTCATTGTTTAGAAAAAGATTTGAATCTTCCTTCTGTTATATGCACTTGTATGAATGCAATAATTTGGAAAACTATAATCTTTTCTAGATTATTTCATTTATGCATCTGAATGTAATGTAGGAATGATTTGAATCCACCTTTTCTCAGTTTTAAAACAACAAGATCTACCTAATTGAGCTAGAGTGAAAATATGGTAACAATGCAAACATGCAATATATAAACCCTAAATGAAATGCAAAACAAGATGATGCAAAACCTATATCTTTTTTTCAAGGATCTCCAAATCAGAAAAGGTATGATGTACAATGCCAGGTTCACCAAAATGAAATGGTGGGAAAGGGGTTCCTTAATGTTAAAGGGGTATTTTCTCTATTTTTACCTTCCATAAGGCATTTCATTAGGAAAGAGATCACATGGTGTAAAGATTGACTTTCAACCTCAATGGTGAGTCAATCAGACTTGGATCTCAATCTTTAAGATAATAGGATAGATTTGAAACCAAATTGAAATGATATGCAATGCTCAAAATAAATGAACAATAAGACCTAGAACATGAAATGCAAATTCTTAAAATTACATAAACTGAAATTACAATTTGCAGGAAAATATGAGAAGGGTTAGGACACATGTATCGGTCACCAAAAGTTGGTTTTGAGCTCTGTTGAAGGATAGGTTCTCCCTAGGGTGAATGGGTCTTGGTTAGGGCTTCTAAAAATACTTTTGACAGTTGTCTGAGGCAGAATCTTAGCTTCTATTTTGCACAGGCTCCACTGTCAGAAAGTTAGAACTAAATTTTGCAATTGAGTTTCCGCAACTTGACAACAATGATGAAAACTTATGCAACAATGCAAAATTTCTCTTCAAGATCTTCAATTCTTCTTCAACCTGTGATCTGCAAATACAAAGAGAGGGAAAAATTATTTGTTTTGAATGGGGGTTTGCCTTAGTCAAACCCCAAGTTTGGTAATTAAACCTTGATAGAAATATAATGACAATGGAGAAGGATATAATGAATGAACACTTGCTTGCTACAACTTATCAAACCTTCAATGGCTTCCCTTAGAGGACTAAAGATAAACACATCAATCCAAGTAATTTTATCTTGCTTTGCTTGATAGAATTGAACACTTGAAAATGCTTGGATGCTTGAGGATCAACAATACATATTAGTCTTCACAAGATGACATGAGCACACATAAGCTTGAACATAATGATAGGATCTTGAATGCTACAACAAATGACTGATAAATCTACTCTTGAATGTTCTTGACAATAATATTTTCTCATATGAAGTCTTTAAAAAGTGTCTTCCATTTGAATTGATAAAAATACTATGTATTTATAGGTGTTTATCTAATTTCCCAAAAATTGGATTCCAAAAGCCGACAATTGCATATTGACTTTGAATAATTATAAGACTGCCAAAATCATATTTAAAAATGGGTCCGAGGACTTAAAGGGGACCCATTCGCCCTTGGGCGAATGGTTCCTGGCTTATAAATACAGTTCATTCACATTCCAAGGTAATTAAAATATTAATTGCATTAATTAAGTGTCGGTTTCCCTTTTGTGAAATGAGAATAATAAGGCTTTGGAATGCATAATTTGGCAAATTAGAAGCTTAATTAAGTCCAAAAAATTAAGGGACCCAAACAAAGTGTGAAATTGTAAAGGTATACAATTTCCTACACTACACTTAGTAACATAGAAGAAGTTGACTACATATTGAAAATGATTGAGGATGGATAATAAAAAATTCCGTAGATGATAATTGTAAAGAAGCCCCAAAAATCATGAATTTGAAATAGAATACATGAAGGGAAAAAACAATGTAGTCACTAATTATTTTTCTATGATTTTTCCCTTGGCTGAATTTATGTCAATTTTAGTGATTGGGTGAATTCTATTAAGACAAGTTACACCAAGAGTATATCTACTAGCTAACATATTATATGGAAAAGTGGGATAAAATGAATGTGCTAATAAAACGTCTCATTTTATTTAAGGATAAGATCTTCCCAGTGATTTATTTTGAGATGGATCAAAATATTTTTAAAGTTTTACATGATACACTCATGGTGGAACACTATAAATCTTATAATGTTTATAAAGATAGAATAGAGAGATTATCATGGAACAACTTTAAGGATGAGGATCTCAATAAAAATAGGGAGAACATCAAAAACTAGTATAATGAAGAACATGAATTTTAGTAGTCTACTATAGCCTATATGTATCCTGCATCAAGATGTCAAACATGCATTCAAGGAACCCATCATGAGCCTGCCCAAAGGACATGGTAAATATTATAGTTATGTTTTAATGAATGATATAAATAAATATACATGCTCATTTACCATTCATTTTAAATTCAATATACATCATGGGGTAGAATTAATTTTATAAGCATTGATGGGGTTGTCTGCATGTGTGACCAATGATAGATATAGAAAAAATAAGCATTCCCTAGTAGGGATTATCATAGTTAACAAGTATTAAAATCATCCCTAGCATATGTTATAAACTACCAGTAATGGGACAAAACAAAGGGTGAATCAAAGCATAACAAGAACCTTGATAGAACATGTTTTAAAGCATAAATCCACATGAATTAAATATTTGCACTTGGGAGAGTATTGGTGCAATAGACCCCAACATATGACCATTGGAATATTTTTGGACATGGAAACATGTGTTTATGATCCCTACATTCATTTAGCATTCACAAATAGTGGATTGTTGCTCATAAGGGAAATGAATATCATCATCATCAAAATGGTAAAAAAATTAGGAGGTGGAACCATCACAAATCAGTGGGTTCATGGGAGTAACCTGACTATAGATGACGTTGTTTGGGAAGATGCAATAATTTTGAAACATTTGAATTTGCATTGCTCAAGGGAATTTTTTTTTGAGTGGGACAGACTTGTCATCTCCCCTTTTTTGTAATAATCTATGTTATGGACCAAATTTCATATTTCCTATTCCTACATCTCACTTGGCTCAATTTTTTGTAGTTATTATTCATCTCCATCACCCATGCATCAGCCTAAGGTCTCTATAATTTCTAAGTATGGAGGCACAACCAATTTACTAAGTCAACATTATAATTCATTAGAGTTGCAGAGTTTCCCTTCCTAGCATGACTTTCCTCCCAAGTCCACTTTCCTCTATACTTCCATCAAAATTTTAGACATTCCTATTTAGGAATTCCTCATGATCATCCTTTCCATAATTCCCTTCTCCTAGTGGTCTATCATAATTTTCCATCCATCATACCTCCCTTCCAAATCCTGCTCCTTCACAAGCCTTTGTTGGAGAGTCAAACATTCACTCACCAACATTCCTCCCTTTTGAACCTTGATCCCTAACTTGTGGTATGAGTTATTGGGTATTCTCAATTCCTCAACTTCAACCACTACCACCATTTCTAACTCTTCATCCCACCTACCACTTGACACATTTGTGCATTGTAATGCTTATTCTCAATATGTCGCTCAAGATATGATACTATATCACCAATGGAAATATTTATTTGGTGAATGTGGCTCCACAAGTATTTTATGCCATAGGAGCTAAATATTCTTCCTTATTCATCATTAATGCAATAGTTAGGGTTTGTGGCTATAAATATTCATGTCATTAATGCCCTAAAATATTCAATCAAGATAATATATGGGTATTAGAGACACTAATTTAAATTAAAATCTATATAGAAGGTTTAAATAATATTTGTTTTAATATATTAGTAGGGAAATTACAATAGTATTAGAGCTATTGATTTAAATAATATCTACATAGGGTTTTAATTAGTATTTGCATAAACATTTGTCAATGAATTAATAGTGGTATCAGAGTATATTACCTAAAATATATATTTATTGAGATTTAAGGAATATGCCATTAATATATGTTGGGAACATTCTAGTGGTATCAAATAATACCACTTAAAATATGTATTTTTATAAGGTTTAATAAATATTTGTAGTCATATTTATCAAGGACATTACAATCTTCCATGAAGATAACACGGTAGTAGGTGGAGTTCCTTACTAATATTGTGTATAGGGATTATTTTGTGTCTCAACAACACTATAATACTATTTTATATAATTGTTCTTAGAGTGTGCTCATTCCATGTTGGGAAGTGGCCTCTATCATGTAATTGTATAAGTGGTTGTTATAAAAGATTATTTTTCTTGTAATACAATTGGTTCAAGCGGTAGCATTATCTTATTTATTGTAGTTATATTTTGTATATTCTATTACTTCTTTTACCTCATCTTGATGTTGATGTCATTTGGACATGGTCTTTTGAGTTGTTTTTCTCTTGTTATAATTATATCTTCAATTTCCTTGGTTTGGGAGTGATCTTAATTGAATTTCCTTTATCTTGGGATTCATGTACTTAAAGAGGTTTTCATGTGGTAAAATTGGAGTTCACATCCTGATGAATGTATCCTTAATACTTTTTTAAAACAACTCCAAAAATGAGAAATTTGTGCTTCGTCTTGTGTGGGGAAAAGTTGCTTATTAGATGTTGGCTTGGAGTCTATTGTTTTCTTTGTTTGTAAAGTCTCTCACACAGTCTTGAACTAGAAGTCAAATTTTCCAATCCAAAGTTGTGAGTTACAATTGGATCCCAAAGTCCAAAGAGTAGTAGGGCCAAAATTTAAAACCCTATCACACATGGTATTCATGAGCTACATCAATATTTTATAGTTTAGAGTAGGTTGTGCATCGATATCAAGATATTTAGTGCACTTGAAAAGTGTTGATGTTAAAATTCTCATAGGGTCCGAGATGTTATAGAACCGTAGTTTGTTCAAATCATTTGTATTTTGTAGACATGCAAAGTACAAGTGGGTTTTGACATCCAATGAGTAGCTAGTTTGAGGTTTGGAGCTTGATTACATTTTGTAGCCTTGTAAAATGTAAAAGTATCCCAAGGTTTGGACCTCTTAAAGAGAGAGAGGTTGAATTGAAGCTTGAGTTGCTACAATATTTCCAATTAAATCTATTTCAATCCCACAAATCCTAAAAGACCTGATGATTTTTTCAAAGAGTTTTGTATCTTTAAGCATACTAATGATGCCTAAAGGTTTGTCATCCTATTGAATTAGATGATTCTACTAGATGGAAGAAGTAGTTAAGATTAGGAAATATCAAAGGGACTAATCAAACTAGGCGAGACTTCTTTATACTTTCTAACAAGCCTTTCAAATGGTTTTGAAGGTAGCTAATCCACAAGTTTTAAAAAGAGGGCTAGAAGTATCTTTCCATCCCATTTGACTATATCATAAAGATGATTCATAAAAAAAAAATGAATATGAAAAAAACACCAAATGTTTCTAAGGTGCATCCCTCTCCAACACCCTCACAATTCATTTATCTATTAGGTAGACACCATGGGAGTAGGGATCAATGATTCCCAAACCCCCTTTGACTTTCAATTAAATGTAATGCATTGAAGAGGTAATGGATATACCCTGAACTTGTTGCCCCACTTGGTGCACAAGAAGGTTCTAGTAAGTAGGTAGGATTAGTGGTTGGATTTATGAAAGGGGAATTGGCAAGATAGGGAATGATTTACGACCAGTCTAGCATTAACATCTATGAAAATCATTCTGATGTGAACATGAATCTTAGGGATAATTCCCAACCAATATAGCAAGTTAAGAAAATTAAGAGCCACTAGATACAGTCATAGGCTTTACTGAAATGAAGCCTGATGTTGAGTGTATCTTACATAGTTTGTTAGAACCATTCAATGATCTTCCAAGAAAATACCAAGTTGTCTAAGATAAATCTACCACCCAAAAAACCTATCTATTATGGCTACACAACCTCCTAGCTAATATGTTTTATGGTGTGTGTCGAAACTTTGTTAATGATCTTGTAAGATGTATTAAATAATCTAATAGATTAACATTCATTTGCAGAATTTTCATCCTTAGTTATAGAAAAGAGCTTGATTAGCCTATGCTTAATGAAAACCCTTAAAAGACCCAATTTTAGTTACTTGAAGATACAAAGTAGAAATTTTCTAAAATGTGGGTCCAAAAAATTGATAAAATTCAACTAGTCGGTCATCTATTTCTAGATAAATCATGAACCCAATAGACCAAACGCCAATTTCTTCCATGGAAAAGGCCAAAATGTGATGTGTCTCATATTCCATTATTTAATTGAATTTGATGGATTGCAGATAAAGGGATAGGCCAGCTTTAATTTTATGATATAGAATCTGTCCCAAATCATTATCTTTCAAAAACACCCAACATTTTGTGGGGCATGGATTTTCCCCAACTTCACACGTTATACCAAAAGCAATATTATGACAATCCTTGCACGCCTTATCTTATACCTCCTCCAAAAGTGGCTACATCAAAAACAGCACTTCATTCATATTATAATAAAGTGTATGTATTCTTCTATCATTGCATCACTTCGCCAAATGGCCCATGGAACTCTTTATAATAAATTATTTTTTCTTGACCGTCCATATAAGATTGCCAAACTTAAAGATCTAAGTATATTAAGTTTCACAATCATTTAAATCATATGTTATTAAATGGTTGATAAATTTTGTGGGTCAAATATTGTATATTTATATATTTAGAGTTACTTTTTGTAGCATTCAGTCAATAAAATTATAAATATTTATGTTTATCGATTTTTAATCACTTTTAAGTATTATTGTTGAATTTTAAAAGATATGTAAGTGTGATAATTTAAGATCTTTTTTATGATTTTAGAAGAAAAAAATGATGTTTGACATTACTATAATTGATTAACATAAGTGATAATTTTTTAATACATTTAAGAGTAGTATTTGAAGTATTGATCATAAGGATAAACTCATAGTTGTGTTTTAAGGAATGCACTTTTCGAGTAACACTATAATTGTTTCATACTACATTATGTAAAAAATTATGTTAAATGCATTATTCTTACACATTAAAAGAAATATGTAGACTTGCCTTGTTTTTGCTCAATACACATCATTAGATGTATCATAAATGTATTTGACAGTTCATTTTTCTTGTTTATTATCATAGTTTGTTATTATACAATCACAATGTGTTGGTAAACTTTCCTTAAGTGCAACGTAGGCTCATCTCATGAAATACATACAAATAAGCATCAATTAGCCTAGGTTAATTATAAAATGATTCTTGGATAGCACAATTTTAACAAGTGTACTTGCTATTTAAGAAAGAAAATGAGAAGATAGGGGTACTTAGCTCAATGATTGAAGAATGAAGATCAAATGAAGAAGATTTTATAATCAAATAATGTATGCTAAAATGCATCTTTATTACTGAAATGTCTTAGTATCTATATTGGATTAGTGCTCTAACATATGACAAATTTATAAATTTAGGATGAATTCTTGATCACAAATTTGTACTTTTAGTTTGGACTCATCCCTACACATAGTGATGATTTCATGCTCTAATCTCTTGATGGATAAATATCTACTCTTACTCTTTTTGAAGATATGAGGGGCGAGTGGTATTTAAAAATATCTTAAAGATAATTCATCATAAGGAGACAGGTTCTTCTAGATTAACCCTCAAAAAGTGAACAATGATAAAAAAAATAGTAGAATATTTGTTAGTCTTTTTATTGCACCAAATCAAAATATGTTAATATTAATTTCTTTATGCTCTCGGATGAGAGATAACATGTAGATTCCACATGATACTTTGATTATTAGAATGAATGCATTTGATTTTTGTAAATACAATAGTACAACATCAAATTGCAACAAACATGTGTTTAGTCAACTCAAGATGGGAGTATATATGGGGCTAGTTGGCTAAATTTACAATCTTAATTTTAATTTGAAAGGGGACAATTTTGTGATCAAAAAAGTATGTCAATATGGTTACATGGTCAAATATAGCTAACTAACAAATAAATAAGGTGAATGTATAGATGTGTGTGTATAAAGATAGTATATGATTGATTGTATAGGGATATGTGTGTGTTTGAATCAATAAAATTATGGGAGAATGAACCCAACTTTACAAAAAATTGTTTCATTTGTCACTATGTACATGTATCAAAACATGTCCTTGAAATAGGCACAAAAATAAAAGGAAGATGACATCTAGGTATACAAATTTTACCATAATATTTTTCCAACCACTTTGAGGTGATTATGAATTTTAAAATGTATCTCAAAGTATGTAGCACTCACAAACATGCATGCAAAATAAATATTTAGACAAAAGATATCATCATAGGTTTTATTTAAGGTGATGGATCCTACAAGATGTAAACACGTAACTATGTTATTCAATTTGCACTCTCCATGAATCCTACACACTAGATAAAAGGTGTACATTGAGTAGCTCTATGTCACAAAAATATGATACAAAATAGGAATTTGTCAACTATCTACAAAATATAAACAATAGGAAATGAATAGAGTTAGAAAGATTCAACCTATTTAAAAAATAATTTGAAAATATGATCTACTTGATTGTAGTAATATGATAAAGTCCTACATGATTGTGGTGGTGAGTATTTGTATCACTAGTAGCTACAAGAAAATTTGATTGTAAGAATGTTAGTGATAATAGATATTCATCCCCCTTAAATTGGTTGCATCTATAGAATGCAAATAGTTTAAGAAAAAAATATACATGAAGTAAATATAATCTAGAATTTAGCATGAAAGCATATGGATCATGTAAAGATATAGTATGCATCATGTGATAAAATTATAGAATGGTAAATAATTATAAGAACATATAGGTTTGAGATAGTATCAAGGAATATTAGTGTTTCCCTATTGGAGAAGCCAAGTTATGAAAGCATAATCACTTGATATCTCCCACTAGTGAAACAATGAACACAAAATCATGCCCATCATATATTATGAAGAGTGTGTGAATATACAATTAGATCTTTACATATATAGACAAGGTAGAGGAGGTAGGAAGGTAGACTGAACAACTACCCCTCCAATATGCAACACATGTATGCTCATATGATAAGTGTTTGAGCGTGTATTAAGTGTTCATAAACTAGGTGTCTCAAAAGGTGAGTACATGTGTCTCAACTATATGAAGTGGGAAAAAAAAGAAAAAAGTCCCTAGGTGGATACTTAAATATTGTGAATAGGACTCTCCTAGGTAGGCTAAAATCTAGATAGATAGATAATTTCTCTATTTACACTAGAAACCCCTAGTATGGTAAGATAGGATTAATGGTGATGTTGCCCTCAATGACCAAAATACCCATGATAGCTATGAAGGAATTAAATGATTGAATTTGAAACAAACAATGAAGATAAAACAAAATCCATGATAATACATAAGCCGAAGAAAAAGGCATGAACCCATGACAAGG
The DNA here is from genome assembly GCA_007115665.2 of Sequoiadendron giganteum. Lineage (NCBI taxonomy): Eukaryota > Viridiplantae > Streptophyta > Pinopsida > Cupressales > Cupressaceae > Sequoiadendron > Sequoiadendron giganteum. The sequence goes on from CM021109.1 coordinate 548,344,765, forward strand.
CACAAGCCAAAATAAAAGGTATGAATCCATACAAATTCAAAACTAAATTCATGAAAATGACATAATGGAGCAAGTTCCCAAGATATAGAAATAATAGGTACAATGTGTAAAGTGGAAGAACAATGCTAGTAATATATTAATATGATGATGAAGGTACAATATATAGAAATGGAAAACATGATGCCCCCAAATGTAAAGGTGTAACCATGAATATGAAACATGTATATAGGGAAAGAATGATATGCTCAAAGTAAGGATGCAAGTGTTAAATATATGGAAAAAATATTACAAGAGATATGAAAATACAGCATGATTCCTCCAAGGATAAGGAAATGGTAATGAAAGCATAATAGGGGAGAAGACCTCTTTAAAGATATAGCCAAATAAGCTCTATATTATAATGGGGAAGACATGGTGCTCCTACAAGGTAAAGGTAACTTAAGGAATATGATATGGATATGTATATCCGAGATGTAAATCTCTAGATGCATGATATAGCAAGGGAAAGTGAAATATGTAATTATAGAAAGGAATATGTATCAATATAGTTTTAATGTATCAATGTATGATCAAATATAGATTTTAATAGCATGATATGTTAATGTAAGATTGATTTTATATGCTCAAGTAAGTATGATATACCAATATGAGATTAATGAGTAGGCTCTAAGAAGCATGGTATAGTACAATTTTTATGATTGACTAATGGTAAGCATGTAAGTAAAGTAAAAGGAAAGATAATGAAGTAGACAAAGAAATAAAAAGGATAAAAGAAAAGAAAAAGAAAGTGTGCAATCTCAAGTGAGCAATGGAAACAGTTGTAAGAGTGAAATCATACAAGGCCTAAATAAATATAAGAGTTACCCTTCCAAGTGAGGAAGAAGAAACATGCAAACAAATATAGAAAGTGAAATAGGTGCAAAAGGTGCAACAATAAAGACATAATCAAAAGGACAAAGGTATAACATTAAAAAAGAATAAAACATAAATAATATCTAGCCTATCTAGGTAAATATAAATATATGATATAGTGGTGTTCAAAAAGAGAAAGTGCATCAAATTGGGGAGGCAAAAGAGGCCAAATTAAAAAAAATTGAGGAAAATATGAGCAAGTTGTTGAAGCTCATGTTGAATTTCCCAAATCATGCCTATTACTAAGAATTTAACTTCATTTTCTTAGATATCATCCCATTTTGTGTCCAATTTGATGTCTTAATTTACCCAAATTAGGTTGATATTAATTTTTTTGTTGTCTATGTGTGAGGTTGGCCTTTTACAATAATTTTGTGCCTATTGAGTATACTTTCTTTAAAATATCCCCTAAAATAGTCCAAAGCAACCAAGATTATTGAAATAGCTAAAATAGTATTTTTAGTAAGTTTGTATTAAGCATGTATGGATCTAAAAAATAAACCAAAGCTCTAGGAATGCGTAGTTAACCTTGAGAGTCAGTTTTGACCAAAAAATACACTCAAATAACAAATTATTAAACTTTTGTAATTCCATCAAATTTGAAAAAGATATTAAATTTCCATTTTAAAGGTTCAAATGGTGGAATTTGGCTCTAAAAATTGTCGAAATTGGTGTGGCAATTTTTTTTTACCTATAGAGCTCTTTGAGATCTTTAGTTTTTAAAAAAATAAGAGGTTGAATGAGTATCTAGATTAAAATTTATGGCTTCTAGAAGTTTTTCTACATCAAATATTTTTGGCTACAAGTTTTAAATACCTGTAAAAGCAAAGTGGAAGGCATGGAGTTACAAAATCAAAAGCTAAATGAAAATAGAAGGTTCCCAATAATGTCGTGTTTTTATTTTTGTAAAATTTGGCTGGATTTTTTGAAATGGGTTCTATATAATGTAAAATCATTTTTATTTGTAAGGGTTGGGTGATTTTGGAGAGAATAGGCTTGTAAAGAGAAAATTTATTATAAAATTTGTAAAAAGTAATTAAGGTTAATATGTATCTAAAGTATTGTTCTAGTATGTTTATTGTAACAAATTTTCTTTAGAATAATGATATGAATACAAAATTCTAAATGTGACTATCTCCTACAAAATATTGCATGACCTTTGAAAGAAGTATAGTTTCAAGGAAAATTAAAAAATATTTCTTGTAAATTTGTTGTAAGATTTGGAGGCTTGATTAGTTCATCTTCAAGGAGGGTGTTAAATGTTTTTCAAACAATGATTGGAGTTTGGAGGATAAGATGTTGGTTCTTGGATGGGGTAAATGGGGGGTGAACAACAATTTTTGTGTTTTTTGGGAAGCAATGGGGTTGATGTTGGTGTTTGGATCTTGATTTGGTTGTGGAAAAGTTTTCTCATAGGTTGAAGAGGTATCTTGATATTCATCTTACAATATAGGTGCACCAACCTTAATATTGACATGTCCTTGACCTTGATTAGATCATAGATGTAGTTTCTCAACTTCAAGCATTGACAAGAGCTAAGAGGCATTTTTTATTTTTTACAAGGCCTATGGATTTTGGATCTTACAAGTACCATGAAAGGGGTGGATTGCCTTCTCTTATCTTTTTGAATTGGTTGATTTATGGGAATGATAATGTTAGAGGGGATTTTGGATGAATTCAACATATTCATTCTTGTGAGGGGTGTGGCATAGCTCCTTAAATTTACAGTTTTGTTTCCTTTCTAACATCCCTTAGATAACATCCTTCATAGCTATGTGGGTTTGATTGAATCAGTTAAGTGATTGAATTGCTGTGTTTTTTTCTTAAGCTATGAAGGTTTGGGTGATGAAAGAATTATACAAGATGATAAGTTTTCCAATTGATCATTTTACCCTCTTGTATTAGAATAGTTTCTTCTTGATAAGGGTTGACAAATGGGTCATTTGGGTGAGGAATTTTTTTGGTGGATGAATTAGGAACTATTGGAGTTGATGGATGGTTGGATAGATTAAGATTAGTATTGATATGGAATGTTCAAGGGTCTAATTGATGATGAATGATAGGGATTAATGGACGGTTAGATGCATTAAGTTTAAAAGGGTGTGAGGAATAGTTTGGTGGATGACCCAAAGGGTAAGGTATTTGATGGATGAGGATTAGTCATGCATGGTTTTTACTTTGGAAGGTATCTCCTACTTAGGTGCTCAAGCTTTTAGTTTTGGAGAAGCTTGTCTCCCATGCTTATAAGGTTCCTAACCATAGTATCTTTGTCTTGCCATAAGATGTAATATGTTGGGGTGATTCTCTTATTATAGGGATGACCAATATATCTGACTTGGGTTTTTGGGATAGCTAGTGTTAGGGTACTCTTGGTGTACAAGAAATTTTGATAGTTCATGATTGGGTGATAAATTCCCATGACAATATTTCTTAAGATAATATCATTAAGGGGTTCATTGGTATAATCATTTTGGTCCACAAGATATCATCCTTATTATATTCATCTTGATCACCAAGTTTATCATTTGTAATGTCTCAAATTACATACCCTTACAATTTCACACTATATTTTATGCCAACTTTGATGTTCATTCCCTTAGTATTTTTGTGAGCTCATTTTAACCCTTGCATCAAACTTTTTCCCTCTCAAGGTGCTCATGCCTTATTTTTCAAGGTCACTTCTTATGTTACTTTTTCATTTCTCTTATGTTCTTCTTGTAACCTATCATTATTTAGCATAAATTGTCTAAACACTAGCACCTGGTGTGGACATCTACATGTAGCATTAGCATCCCACAATAATTTTTCATTCAAAGGAATTTTCTAAGCATTTTTCCACTTGTCACCCTCACAAGTTAGTGGAAACATCTCAAAACAATTCATAACAGATTGTATGCCTCTTCCTCTTCCCCCCTCTTCTCATTTTTGAACAAAATATTTTATTTTGGCATCTCTCTTGCTTATATTCCATTCTCAAGCCCACACACAACTCTCTACAACTTGTTATAGAACTCCCAAAATATTATTTCGCATATTTCTTGTTCTCTTTGGCTTCCTCAAGCCTTGTAGGTACTATTGTTCCTTTTATCTTATGCTCCCAACAACCTTGGGATTATCACATCCCTCATCTTTCATTTTAATCATTGTCCTTACTTCTAGATGCACTTAGAATAAGAACACACAATATCTCTCTTCTCATCTATCTATCTTGGCTAATGTGGAGGTGGAAACACCAAAGCAAGGATTTAACTAAGGAAAATCCCCAAACAACCCTAAACATTATTTCTCATCTTGTTGTATTTGTTGAGAAATTATGTCTCAACTTCCAGCTTGAAGTCCTCGTTTTCATGCCTTGGTGATTTTGTGTTGTTTACAAAGTTCTGGCGGAGGCGGAGCCAGGATGGAACTTGGCATTGTTTTGTTTGCCTAAGTTCCGAGTCTCTGGCGGAGGTAGAACTGGGATGGAACTTGGCATTGTTCTGTTTGTCTAAGTTCCAGGTTTTGGTTCTCGTTCCTGCTTCGACTCCGCTTCCTACCGTTTGTTTCGCTTCGCCGGCAGAACCAGTTTTGGAAGTTGGCAATGTCCATTTGCCAGGTTCTTGTTTCAGTTCCTGTTCCGACTCCGAGCCCAACTCCTGCTTTTACGATCTGGTTCTTTTGGATGTTTGCATTCTACTCGGGGTGTTTTCCTCCGCCTTGTCCTGGTTTTGGATTGTTGTTTCTTGCAATTGGCGGAGGCGGAACCGGAACCGGATTGGTTCCTGATCTTGGACTTTTGGTAAAGTCCTGTTTCTATTCCTGTTCTGTCCCCGACTCCGACTCCGGTCTTTTGTGTTCCCATCTTGGTTTGACCTCAGGTTGACTTTACCCAGTCAGGACTATTTCTGATGAGTTCCTCTTTGCCGTGGGTGGACGTGGAACCGAAATGGTTCCTGAACCTGAAATTTCGGTAGGGTCATGTTTTGACTCCAGTTCCGACTCCGACTTCGACTCTGACTCCGACAGTGTGTATTTTTGGTGGAGTCACGTTTCGACTCCTATTCCGACTCCGACTCCGACTCCGGCAGTGCTATTTATGACTTGAAGTCTTGGTCATGCCCGATGTCTATTTGACCGTTTTGGTTGCTCTGTCAGCTGCGATTGCTGATGGGTCTTGGACGCATGGCACCTGGTTGAATAGTGATTGGACAGATACCAAGATAGTTATTGTGGCAATTGCATTTGTCAACGAAGGGTGGCGAGCTCAACCGTTTTGAGTAATGGCTTTGAATGCAATGACAACTTGTTGCAGGAGATCTGTCAGATCCGACTAGTTGCGTGATTTGAGGATGGTCTTCATTGCTCTTCTGAGTTGATTACATATGGATGAGAGATGTGTTATCTCTCATAAGTTAGACAAGTTGAGTTGAGTCGTGAAGTTGCAAAGCAAGTTGAAGTCGTGTGCTGAAGAACAAGAAGGACGTGAGTTCTTGAAGAGGGTTTTGAACTGTATGTTGTGAAAACATTGTAACAGTGGATCTGGAACTCTCTCGGTGATTGTGAGCTGAGCAAAGAAGTCTAGATATTGTATGTAATCGATTCATTACTATAATACAATTGATTTGACTTTGTGTGGTGGGTTTTTTGCCTGAAAGGGTTTTCCCACGTAAATACTGTGTCATCTTTGTTTGCTTATCTTTCTGGTTTCTCATTGCCATGGTTGTATGCATCTCTATATGTTTTAGAAACTGTTAGTTTTTCATTTTTTGCTTCTCTCCCCTGTAGTAAAGGTGTTAAGGGAATGTATTCCGCACTGTTGGGTCATTAGATCCGCATTCTTTTCCCTTTAGTATTTGCAGGTTAGATGAATTTTATAACTCGAAGAATGCATTCTAGGAGTTTTCGGTGCTACTAGTATAGGATGATAGTGCAATGCAAGGACATCCATGCAACATGCTAGTGTCTGAAGAAAAGACCTCTAGATTTAAATCCCATGTTCCTTAAAATTTGTGGTTTTTATTTCTGTAGATATTACATTTTACATATTTTCTTATTAGTAGATATATTTGTTTGTTTATTTCCCTTTTAAGCATTTTAACTAGTTAAATTAATTTGAGTGTATGCAGTGGAATTTAGTCTCAAAGGAATCTAGCTTTCATTTTTTCAAAGTCAAATTTCCTACATTACATTATCATCATCAAATTCAAAGAGATTATTTGATTGGTTGAAAAATGCAATTATGATTTCTTTCTTTTGATTAGGTCATATTTGTAAAGGTTTTGACTTGAGTTTCTGTGTGTGTTTAACATGAGAAAGATGAAAAATGAATACACAAGAACTTCCTAGCTATTCAAATAAGAGTTTTTGCTTTTATAGGCCCATAAGTATACTTTTCAACCAGAGTATAAATTGTATGGCCTTTTGATATTAAGTTTTTAACCACTTGATCATCAAGGTTGCATGATAGTGTGAGAGGGAGCATACATGGCCTATTATTTCATTTCCATGAGTATGGTGTAATTAATTTCCTAGGGATAACTTCTTACTAGTGCACTATAAATATCAAATGAGTGAAATCTTCACTATGCCAAAGTTGCATAAGACATTCTAAAGATTTCCATGAGGTAGAGTGTAAATCTAACATGACATGGTATGAGAGGGTAATCTACTCTCCTATTTCATTTGCAAGCTCTAATATTTTTATTACAATCTTGAGCCAAAACAACAATTGTACCTCTAGGGAGAGTCTTTCAATTATCTTCTTGATTTAGATATCCCACTAAAACATGATAGTTTAGGTCACCACTTGGTGATGAAAACCAAGCTTGGGATGCTAAAAAGTGAAACATAAGAAAAAGTAGGTGTTGGAAAAATGGGTAAATGGAGAATATGCAACTATCTTTCTTATTTCATTAGGAAAAAAAAGATCCCCAAAGGTAGGATTGAATTTCAACCCTTAGGTGAGTCAACCCTATTGGAGATCTTAGCTATTTTCCTAATAACAAGATAAGGTAAATATGCCTCAAATGCATTTTTGGGAGAAAAACTAAAAATACTAAATGAACTCAATAATGCAATGTGAAACTTGAATCATCAATTTAAAGCATAATGCAACCAGAAACAACAAACTTCCAATAGATTTGAGAAGGGTAAGTTGATGTGTACTAGTCACCAAAAGTTGTTTTTGAGTGTCCTCCTGGGACAGATTCACCCTAGGGTGAATGGGTCTTGCTACATGGATCCAAAATTTGATTTCACAGTCCTCTTCTCCTGGATCTGCATTCTTGATTTCTCCAGATCCGATTGTCAGAAAGTTAGAAATAAATTATGCAAGTAAGATTTTGTGTCTTGACAACTTTGATGACAACTTTGACAACTTTGCAAAATTGTACTTTTGATCAATCTTCAATCCTTCTTCCCCTGTAAATCTATAAACACGCAAAGAGGAGAAAAATTGTTTGTTCTTGGTGAATGTGGGTTTTCTTTGGTCAAACCCAGTTTTGGTAATTAAACCTTGAATGAAATAATGATAAAAAGAAGGAATGATGAATGAACACTAGCTTGTTTCAACTCACCAAAACCCTTTAATGGCTGCCCTTGGAGGACTAAAATCTAACACATCTCTCCAAGGATTAGATCTTGCATGAAATGGCTTGATTGGATGCTTGAAAACTTGAAACCTGCATCACAATGTTAGCTCCAAAAACATGCATGAATGCAAATAAATTTGACATGATGCTTGAGATATTGAATGCTAATGTAGAAGACTGATAAATGTTCTCTTGAATGATCTTGACAATAATATTTTCTTTAGGAATGCTTGGATAAGGTGTGTTAGATTTGAATTGATAAAAAGACCTTGTATTTATAGATAATTTTCTAATTTCCCAACAATTAAACATCAAAGGCCGAGAATTGCAATTTGAATTTGAATCATAAAAATACCACCAAAATCATATTAAAAATCGGGTCCTAAGCCTAAGGAGGACCTATTCGCCCTTGGGTGAATGGGTCCTATGCCCTAAACCTAGCACACATTTTCTGAGATGTATAATTTGATGTTTGCAATTGTTTAATATAGGTTCCCCTTTTAGAAAACGAGATTAATTAGGCTTTTAAATGCATAATTGAGTCAATTAGAGGCTTAATTAAGTCCAATTAATTTGTGGGGGGGGGGGAAACAAAGTGAGAAAATATAAATGAGTACATTTTTCATGACTACAAAAAAAACATCCACTTTTTATTTACAAGATCACCTTGTGGTGTGAGGAAAGAGCATACATAGGTTGACCTTTTAGGGGTAAAAAGAAAAGTGGGAAAAATAATGTGTTTAATTTACAAGATCATCTCACAATGCAAGAGAAAAGCATACATATTCTTAAGTCACACAAGCAAAGGAAAAAAATTCATTGACCTTAGAAAATAAAATGTGTAAAAGAAACGAAAACATATATAAATAATGTTTGATATTGCATCTTAGTCAAATAGACCTATAAAATATGGGTTAGCAATTTGATAACTGGTCTTTGACAAGTGAACCTACAACCAATGGTTAGCATATGACATGAAAAGAGAAAAAAGACCCCAAAAAATGATATTAGCAAGAAAAGTTCAAATCATGAGAAAATAATTATCTAGAGGCGCCTACATTTATAAAAAGAGTGTATATGCCACTAAAAGTGCATATACACCACTATAAAGAGCATATACTCTAAAATATTAAACATGCAAATTCTAGATAGGTACACCACTTAGTTGCAAAATGTTACAAGAAATTGTATGTATTAAATGATGGTTTTCTAGGTCCTAAGGGTGCTTGCACCATAGACCTATGTGCTTGTGCCACAAGATAGGGCGTTTGTGCCACTAGGAGAAAAAATAGCACATGGGGCACATGTGTCACTCTAAGGGTGCTTGCAACACTACTGTAGATGTACAACTTTGTAGATAACTTATGTCACTCTACAAAACAATTGCACCACTATGAAGGGGTTTAGGATTTTAGGTATTTTAACCGCATATATGTCATGGATGAATTTGGATAGGCCAAATATGACCATGGATACATCATTTGATAGAGAAAATATATTGCTCAACAACACAAATATGCCAAAGTAGAAAAGATAGAAATTCCAAGACAAACCCTAAAAAAAAATTAAAAAATGATGAGGATTAGCTTGAGATGGGGTCTCAGTAAGTGTGCCAAAACTTGAACACTAAATATTAGGTAAAATAATAGGAAACAAGCATCAAATGTGAATCCTACTCTATATCAAGCATGCACCTTGGATTGGAGAAAAAGGAATGCAAATAATGAAAAAGCATGAAACCTCTTATCGTAAAAACCTTTGATGACCTAGGTATTATGCTTCAAGTGATGGTTGACTATTGAATTAGAGCGTGGCTAACCAATTCTACAATATAATCTTATTTCTTCCAATCTTCTTCCTTGAAAATGGCTTGGGGATAGGTTAATTTATACATTTTAGATAGGTTGTATGGGTGGTTAGGGTTGATTCTCATGTAGATAAGAATGAGAATATGGCAAGTGGCATCATGTGATTGGTGCACATGATTAGGGAAAGGATGAAGGAAGATAGAAGAGAGATGGAGGGTTAAGTTTGAAAGGATTCTTTTTGGAGCCTTATGCAAGGTTGATATTTGATTATTTTAATCAAATTTGGTAAAGGAATGCACAAATGATTAATTAGTTAACTAAATCTATTTTATTTATTCAATTAGTGATGAAGGAGTTTTAAGGGAATTAAATGAATATTGTTGTATTTATTTAATTTATAGAATAATGTTGGTAAAATGATTGATTTAATTAAATAAATATGATTTATTTAACTAAGATGATAATATTAGAAGAAAAGTATGAATTATTTAAATTAACTGAATACATAAGGACAATTTATTTGATTAATGTTGGATGAAAAAATTGATCAACTAATTGAATGGTTATGACTTATCCAATTAATGTTAGAAGAATTATCAACGTGATTAGTGTTAGAAGTGGATATGTGGGATAGATTTGGTGTGATAACAACTAAAATACAAATATGGATTTTTGTTGTCTATAATAAGGATATGATAGAGTTGAATGTGTAGGGATATATGTATGTATGCATATGGATAAATATTGGGGGAATGAGCCCAACTTTGCACAAGACCATTTCATTTGTCACTATGTACATGTCTCAAAATATTCCCCCAAAATAGAAACAAAACTAATTGGGAAACGACATGGATATGTGTAAAGTCCACCATTACAAATACACACTCAAAAAGTATTTAGGTAACAATGTCATAATCATACAAAAAATGAGCTTGAGAGAGAAACATATCATAATATGCACTCAAATATTTATATATATCACATATATTGAATTGATTAGTAAGTGTTTGATTTGTTTGATATTATCAAGTTTATGAAGACTTTTACTAGAGCGAGTTGTTGTATAAACCGCACACAACATCATAGTAGATATTGGAGTTGAACAAGAAGTTCTAATTCTAGATTGACAAAGTATTAGAAATAAATATCATGCACAACATGTAGATTGTACGCTTGTTTGTTCAAAGACTATTGATAGTAATGAGCTTGAAAATCATGATGATGATGAGAATACAAAAATAGAGTGAAGTGTTTTGTTTAAATTAGTTCCACAACAAGATACATTGAATCATATGATATAATTAAGCTTCTTGATCAATGAAACTTTTCATGATTAAAACCATTGCTAATCGTTTGAATATGATTTCTGGATTCGATTATGTTGCTGTTTTTTTGTCATCAATGTTTCGAATCCATCATCGCGATTCAATTTTCTCCTTCAGCTCTCTTTCATCCTGATGATGGATAATGTAATGTGATTCAAAACATTGATAACAAAAAAACAACACAACGGAATCCAAAAATCATATTCAAACAATAAAATAATTTGTAAAAACTAGATATCTTTAACCATTACTAATTATCATATGATTTACAAGAAATAACCACACAATGCATAAAATCTAATTCAAAACACAATCCAACATCAAATTAATCCTTTAAATAAATTGAGTGAAAAACATCACACAATCATAAAACTTTTCAAATTGTTTGGTAATGATGAACCTTTAAGATGATCATCCAAGGAACTGTTGGAACAGGAAATATTTATTTATTAACTATATGAAACATTAACTTATTTAATCTCTTATGCATTGAACACAATAATGAAAAGTCCATAGGGAAGGAGGCCATGGAGGCTCAGACAGATAAACATGCCTCACAGACCTGGATTTCAGGCATGAATTTCTGTAAGATAAAGAAAAAAGAAAAAAGCTACATTTCTCGAACAATTCGCGGGCATTTAGAGTACAATGCACATTGAAAACCGTTTCGTGATTTGATGAAAAGATCATATTTTTAAATGAAATGCCAAAAGTTTTACAGCCAAATTTTGGAAAAGTGAGTTTAGGGTTCTACGGGATCCAGCTTCAAAATCACATCGGTGAAGCTGAGATTAAAAGCACAATATCAAATAAATAGTCTGCAGTCCACAAGGACAACACCAGCAAATCCCTGCCTGCATCCACGGAGTCCTACATATCAGGATAAATCGATAGATAAAATACCTAAATCTTTGTGTCATTAGTGCAATTCTTCCGTACCTAGTTCAATTCAGGAAAAAAAGAAAAAACCTTTTGACAGGGGTTTTCTGACAGACTGTCAAATTGTTTAAATATCCCTGAAATATCAACTCACTGTGTCTGATTCAAAACATCCATTCAAAAACAATCTTTTGAATAAACATCTCCACTACACAAATGGTCCCACGACGAGTACAAACCCTGGTTAAAGCATGTCCTCCATCTTTGCATGACGTCACGAAGCACCCATGGGGATTATCCCTACAAGATTGCCAGCCTTGATTCAGGCATATTAAATTTGATAATCATTTAAGCTAATCCAGATCATAATTTTGCAGGTGGCCGGAAGCTGCCAAAATCATAGCACTCATTTCTTAAAAATGAGATATTAAAATCAAAATCGTAAAGCAAAACCCTAGAAAACTACCCGCACCCTAATAGAGTAGGTGACAGGGACAGGCACCTGGAATATGGTAGAATGGCGTGGGGTCTCAGCTGCTTTATCCCCCTGCTCAATGTAAAATACTCTGGTCGCTTTTAAATTAATTCTGTAGCGGCCACCATATGCTGTATTCCGTCCATTTAAAAGCGGTTTCGTAATTTAAAAGGTGGTTTTGCACTGTCAAGGTGGTTACAAGTTGACATCCCGGCGGAAAGACGTGTTGTTCATTGGGTTGCGCTCCCTCTCCTTGTTTAAAGTAGTTGTGAGATATTTTGTACACACGTCTTGTCAGCATTAGACAGTGATTTTATGGCAAACATAGTAGTTTTTCCGCATGCCAATGTCAGCGCTCTGTAACCCTCAACCTGCCACTTTTCCAATGGCTTTTCGTCAATGGTGAACAGTGCATATGTATATTTGAAAAAAATGGGTGGAATGGATTCAGACTTCAAGAGTCTCTTGAAAAACAAAAGAAAATAATAACATTCATATCATTAATCAGCAAGAATTATACTGATTGGTAGAGGGGGGACTTCCAGTGTTATGCTACAATGCTAGTGACTGCCCACATGAGAGAGACCAATGATGACATCGAGATTGAGGGGATTCATTGGATCCATGAGAGTCGTGTCTTGAACAAATATTGTGGCTACAATCACAATGACATCTATGCGGAGAGGTATCTTATAATCTAAGGGGCGTTATTCTATTGCTCAATAAATATTTACAAGTGACCTCTACAAAAAATTTATTGGCTATATATATAACATAATATTAGAGCATATCATGGATTTAGCTTACAAAAAATAAAAGAGCATCTATTATAAAATCTACAAATAGAGCAATATTTCTATCTTTTCATGTGTTGCACGAGAAGAATTTTCACTTTAAAATGTACTATATTTAGGTAAAACCTCGTAGGCATTTTAGGCCATTCACCCACATAATTATATGCTAGAAAAAAGAGCTCTAACTAGCTTGAATAAATTAAATGTCAAGTTCCAACCCACTAGACTTAGGCAAAACTAGAAAAGGTACTTGAGAATTTTCAAATGTCCATGAAAAGAATAGAGGGGGTTGGAAACACATGCTTAAGTTGAGATCCAATGGAAAGACCCTAACACAAAAGGCACCAAGCAAAATGAGTCAATTTGGGCTCCAAAATGCTAACCAAATTATTTGAAACCCACAACACCATTGAGTAGTAGAAAACTGGAGGTTCCACCTAATATTAAGTGTTGCAAGTATGAAGGTGTTGTCATTGATGTCAACATGATGCCTACAGACTGGTGTTGTCATTGATGTCAACTATATGTCGAGGATATTCATAAAATTATGGAAAAGAGGAAAATAGGTTATTGCAAGTTGTGCATGTGTAGTAGAGATATTAAAGAAGTGTTGTGAGTACATGGAGCTATCTTTATGTTGCAGTGTCTGGAGATGAGTTGGAATGAAGCAATGATCTAAGATGATGTCTCTAGTACTGGTTTCAAAGTGATTTTGAGAAAATTTGATAAACAGAGAAAACAATGTTATGCAAGTGTTCAGAATGTGCTCCACATTTATTTTGTGTTGATGTTATGCTTGTGTAGATCTGATATGTTGTTCAAGGTTGATAGTAGTTGCTAGATTTAGAATTTGAGTTTATGGATTGTTGTGTAGCGTGAGATATTTTCACCAGTGTGTGAACTAGTTTTTTAGTGGTGTTTTATGTGGCTTGGGAGAAATGTATTTGCTCAGCGTTTCTTTGCAATTTGGCTTCAGGTTGTGCGGATTTTGGAAGTTGCTTATAATTTTTTTATCTTTCAAAATTCAAGGTTTCACTTGATTTGGTGCATTACAGTGTGTTTCATGTGTCAGTGTGCGAATAAGGTTTACCAGATGTTCTGGGTTGAAGTATTTCTATGTTGCAAGTTTGGATGAAGTCTTTGTTGGATCTTAGGTGGTTCGAGGTTTATTCTAGATCATGTTCAAGTGAATTTTGTTGTCTCGATGTTTCAGATCGATTTAAGGAAGTGTGTAAACATTTCATGGTGTTTAGCACGGGTATCGGTCGACCTTGTGTTTAACACTACGTGTGAAGTTTATAAAGCGTGTTGAGATGTGTTAGGATTTAATTTGGGCCCTAATTAAGGGTTTGTTTGGTTTTCCTTCATTCTTATCCATCACGGGAATGCTTTTAATGCATTCTTGCTTTCTTAAATATAGAAAAACAATGATTTTTCCAAACTAGGCACCCACCTCCAAAATCCCTATTTTTTAGGAGTTATGAAATTTCAAATTGGGAGTTACTAGTCAATTTGGAGATCTCCAAGAAATCCATGCCCTCTCTTTCTTTTTCAAGATTTTTCAGTTAAAACATATTCTCCACTATGCTACCTTACCCTGTTTTGACCCGAATTTACTCCAAATTGCAATTTTCAAATTCCAATATGTCATTGACATTAAAATTCACAAAAAAAAAAATGAATTTAATGAGATAAAACATGAAATTAAATTCACAACAAAATTTGGACCTCTTTTGTTGACACAGGATAACCACTATGCCATGGATGCTCTTGCATTAGGCAAGCAAAACCATTATGTGTTTTGATCCATGCTTTTGGTTGTTCATAAGTATCTTGATAAATTTCATGCACAAAAAGGAATTCTTTAGTTATCACATTCTCTACACAGACGAGATCAATTAATATCCCATTAGTAGGCTTGCCATTGATTCTTCTGGCTATGTAAAGAGGACCATCAGATGCATGTTTAAGTATGTCATCTTGTGAGAAAGCAATGCCAAGGGACATATTGGTTAGGCCCTTATGAGGTTTAACTTCAATGATTCCAATCATACTATCTATAGGATTATCATTCAAGTTGTCATTATTCGTGTCAACATTCATCACATCATTCTTGTTTTCACTAGATTTGAGAAAGGAGATGTGATTTGGCATAGGATTGATAAAGATTTGTAAATTTTGGTTGGGAGGGGCAACAAACTTATTACCTTGATCATTAACACCACCAATTTGAATGTGATTAAAATCAATGAGGTCTTGCACAATATGTTTAAGACACTTACAATGTTTTGTATCATATCCATTTTGTCGATGATAATGGCAAAAGGAATTTTGTCTATAGTTTGGAGGTAAAGGCTTAGTAGGATCAGGAGCTATAACATGAGGTAAGGAAATTAAGTTCTTTTTTAAGAGTTGCAACATGATGGAATGAAGGGTATCAAGTAGAGGGGTAAATTGTCTATTCCTCTCCCCAAATGTATATGGATTTTCCATCTTTATAGCAGCCACTTGGGTGTCAACATGTTGAGTTGGTTGAGGGGAATTTAGTTTTATAAAGCCCTTATTTGGTTTCTTGAATGATTGGTAGTTGGTTTGAGGCATGGATTTGGATTTTTTAAGAAAATTAGAGAGAGTTTTCACTTCATGACTACTAACCGAATTTTGATAATCACGAAGAGCAGTACACAACTGTGTGAAGGAGGGAAATTTCATCATCCCAATCTTATCTTGAAGCTTATTTTGCAAATTGTCAATGAACATTCATTGAAGATCAGGATCGGGAATCATAAAGTTAATTTGTGAGTAAAGCAATTGATAATGAGCGATAAATTCGGTGACCTTTTCATTATCCTTTTGCTTACATTCATTAAATATGCAAAGGTCATCTTAGGACCCATGTGCACTTGGAAATGATTAAGAAAGGCACCAAAAATTTTAGTGAATGAATGTATTGAGTTATTCAGTAAGGAACAAAACCATTCCAAGGCAGTGTTTTTCAAAGATCTAGGGAATATTTTAGCCAAGAGTTTATCTTCAAAAATGAAGTCACTATATAAGGCTGTGTATGCGGAAACATGGCTAACAGGATCTCCTTTTCCACAATATTTCTCAAATCTAGGAATCTATATACCTTGTGGCATTTGTGTTCTCAATATGTTCAAGGATAAGGGTTTTCTTTTGACATGTTGTGAAGGTTGTCTAGTTTGATTTTGATTCAATGTAGCAATTTTTTGTTGGATGGATGAAACACTTTGCAAGAGCTGGTTAAGGATGAGCTCATTATTTTTTGTTGTGAGTTGGAGGTCAATATATGTTTGGAGGGCAAGTGAATTGTAAATTTATGAGGGGAGATGGATTAGGAGATATGAGATTTGAATGCACAAAGATAAAGGGATTCCCGGTGGAAATACCTAAGGTAGTATTGAAATTTCTAGTAGGTTGTATGGTTGTAGTAACAATTGGATTAGCGTATCTTGGAATATAGGTCATGGTTGTGGAAGGAGGAATTATATTTCCACCTTGACTTTGGGGATACCCCAAAGTTTGAGCACAACTAGTCATTATAGGGACATGTTTATCAATGATGTGAGATAAACTACACATAACTTCTATTCCTTGTTCATTATCAATCATTCTCCTCATGTTATCTATGACAAGAATCATAGTACTAGCAATGTATTCAGAACTCACAAAGTTTTGCAATTTGTCAAATTATTCATCCATTTTTCTTAAGATCTCTTGAGGGACATTAGCAACCATTGATTCAACATTGATAACATTAGTTGTTGGTAAGGAGGCCATAGGAAATTAAGTGTCAAGGGTATGGTCCATAGTGGGTTGATTGGTGTCAACACTATCAGTGAAAGAGTTGGAAAAACCAAGATCCACAACAAACGATGTATCGCGGGATGACATGAGTCACAAACTATGTCTCATGATAGTATTGGTAATAGGACACCAAGTTGTGAAGCTCATACAAGTTTCACCAAACCTAAGGTGCACCCAAAATGGAGAATAGGCACCAGATAAATGCAACAAACACTCAAAAATAAGAAATGTAATGCAAAGAGATATAAATTTCTAGATTTTAAACAAGATAATGTTATGATTATACTATGCAAAAAATTGAAAATGATGTATTTTAAATCCAAAAATTTATGTTTGAAATGCACATGAATTAACCTTAATGTAAATAATTATAGAAAACAAAAATTCTGGAAACTAAAACGGGAACCTAAATACAAAAATAGAGAATGCAGACCGAGGGTTTTTAATGCATAGAAATTCAAAAAAATGCCTGATTAGGGACTCATTCGCCCATGGGAAAAGGGGTCTTGTGTCAGGGTTTTGAAAAATTAAATTATAGATTTTTGAGTTGATATTTATGTTTTCAGATTTTGGTTGCAAACATGTAGTTACAGTTTCATATTTCTAGAAAATCAGATCTAAATTTAAGTGTGAAATGATGTTAAATGACAAGAAAAAGGACCTAATTTGAAATGCAATTTCGATTCAATTTTTTGACTTAAGTGACTAATCATGCAATGTTATGTAAACACTCTGGAAAATTAATGAGATTTTCGAATTTTTTATATTTTTAAGAATGCAAAATGCAAACCTAAAATACTAGATGAGATGCAAACTAATGCATGTTAACAACCCTAAATTAAATTTAAATCAATGCAATGCAGAGTTATGCAAATACTAGATCTAGGGTTTGAATGGACTCCAATTTTTTAAATTTTATTGTACAAAGTTGGGCTCACCAAAATGAAATGATGAAAAATAGGTTCACCAATATGGAATGATGAAAAATAGGTTGATTGAATATGGAAGGGGAAAATTAACCTATTTCTCACTTATTCATTAGGAAATGAGACCCACACAAAGAATTGACTTACAACCCTTAGGCAAGTCAACTCGATGAGGGAATCTATAGATTTCCTTATGATTGGGGATGTGGGTATCAACCTAGACACCACTTTTGGGAAAAACTAAAAATAGAAAATCTACTCAATTATGCACATTTAAACTTGAAACAAGAATTTAAAGCTCAATAGTAATAGAAATGGAAAACTTTCTACAGATATGAGAAGGTCTGAGTGATGTGTACTAGTCACCAAAAGGTAGTTTTGAAAGGTTATCCGAGACTCATTCTCCCATGGGTGAATGGGTCTCTGCTTAGGATTTTCAACCAAATTTCAAGAGCCTCTAATGTCAATCTGTAGCTTTCGTTTGATCTAGTTTTCAGTGTCAAAAAGTTGGAAATTAGATCTGTAGGTGAGTTTCTATGGCTTTACAACAACTTTGATAACTTTTCCAATCTTACTCTTTAAAATATCTTCAATCCTTCTTCAACTTAAGATCTACAACACAAACACAAGAAGGAAAAATTGTTTGTTTTTGGTGAATGGGGGTTTGCCTTGGTCAAAACTTGTTTGGGTAATTAAACCTTGAATTGAAATAATGAAATGTGAAAGGAATGATGAATGAATAATGCTATGTTGCAACTCACCAAACCCTTGAATAAACGTTTAGAAATTTGAAATGTTGATGTTGATCTTGCATGAAATGGCTTCAATGGATGTTGATCTTGATGCTTGAGATATGACTTTGAATGCTTGCTTGAATCTTTGAAACCTACATCACAACGTTAGCTCCAAAAATATGCATGATGTAAAGGACTTTGACATGATGCTTGAGATCTTGATTGCTGCAATAAATCACTGATAAATTTTCTCTCAAATTCCTTGACAATAGTATTTTCTTATATGAAAGTTCTCCTCTTGCTAGATAATAATTATTAGAATTGAATTGATAAAATAACCTTGTATTTATAGATATGTGTCCTTAATTTCTTTAAAATTAAACATTACACGACGACATCAAAATTTAAATGTAGAGACATTAAAATATCTTTACTTTTAAGAGTGAGTGGGTGTCTCCCGAACAACATCAACAATCATTGGAATATCTTCAATACACACTTTAGGTTCTTCTTCAGGAAGATGTTCCCGAGGAAAGGGTTGCTCTATCATGTCTTCATCACTATTTGATTGTTCTTCCTCTTCCTTTCTTTTCCTCATGTAGTAACCATCAAAATATTCTATATCCTCGATAGTCTCAGGTTCACCTAAGTATGCATCAAAGATTTTGATAATCTCCTCACTCATGGGTATAGCCATTCCTGCCAATCTTACATATTCTTGGTATGTTAGAAGATCCTTATACTTTTGATACCTTTCATACTATCTAGCAATTTTGGAGACCGCAATTTCATCCTCCTCCTCACTCATTTGCACAATCAAAACCATACGTTGACAAGATTGAGGCTCTGATACCACTGAAATATCCCAACCAATATTTGTGCAATTTTTTGATTTTTAATTTATGCTTAAACCCTAGTGTGTTGATGTAATTTTTGAGTTTTATAATGCATGAACAACAGTACATAATGCAACAATAAGATAGAAAAACATGTAGTAGATAACAGTAACATTAATTCACCAACATAACATGATTAGATCCTTCAATATGAGCCAACAAATGTTTGATATAAACCTTCAATCTATTGCTACAGAATATGAATGCAAATTACAAAGTAAAGTGGGTTTCAAACATGAGCCACAACATGAAGAAACCCTAATAATGTAGATGCAATTAACCCTAGCCGGGTGAAGTTGCTCCAGCTACAAGTATGTAACTAAATGATGAAAAAATAACTAAAATAACCCTACCAAGGGGGCACTAGCCTATTGGAGTGATGTTAGGGCTTTGCCACCCTAGAAAATCTGAAGTAAAATCTCCAACTTGCACAACTACCCTTTTAAATCAAAAATCTAAATGCTGATGCAAAATGGCATGAAACTAGCAATTATCTCCCTTGAAACACATAGGAACCTCCGTCATGAAGTCCTTCTCGGAAGAAGCTAGGGTTTCATCCAACTTCCTCTTGATTCTTAAGGGTTTTCATCCTTAGAGAATTCACCACTAAGCAACGCAAAAAAGTAGATATAAAATTGTGAATGATCCATAATGCCTTCAACTCACCTTGTACAAATACACAAATCCCCTTATGATTCCCAACTTGGCCGACCTAGCCCTAGGCATCCAAAAGCATTTACGAATTATTTTAAACTTCTTTTCCCTCCTTTATTTGGGCGCCCATAATATATTTTCTTGTAATTTAATTTATTCTATTTTTTTAACACACTTATCACTCCAAAAGGGCCGACCAATCCCATATATATATATAAAGAATATTATGGCACAAATATTTAAATATTTTTCCCTCCTTTTTGGGCGCCCAAACCTAAAATAATAAAATATTATTTTTATCTGATTTTCACAGAAGAGAATTACACAATACAAAAATAGAGTGAAGGGTTTTGTTTAAATTAGTTCCACAACAAGATACATTGAATCATATGATATAATTAAGCTTCTTGATCAATGAAACTTTTCATGATTAAAACCATTACTAATTGTCATATACTTTGCAGGAAATAACCACACAATGCATAAAATCAAATTAATTAGAAAATCTAATTCAAAGCACAACCCAACATCAAATTTAATCTTTCAAATAATTTGAGGGAAAAACAACACAATATGTTTGACACAATCGTAAAAAAATTCAAATTGTTTGGTAATGATGAACCTTTAAGATGATCATCCAACAAACTGTTGGAACAAGGAAATATTTTACACCAAAGGCATTACCTATTTGAGATGAACGACCTCCTTTGTACCATCAATGGCATGCAATGATAGAAAAAGGATGCAAGACGGTCAGAACAATTTCATATGTTTGATCAAATTTTCATTATTTTTGATACTCATGAATTTATTTTAGCTTTTTTATTCATACAAGTGGTTTTATATGCAAATTTCTTTACCCTATTTTTTATTGTGGGATGTAGCTCTACACTGTTAAACGTGTGAGCATAAGAAGGCACCAATAAGTCATTAACTATTGTTTTAAATATAAGTGTTAAATTACAACAAAAAATATGTTTAATATTTTAATGTAATAATAAGAACAATTATAATATATTTTATATAAAAAATATAAAAATATTAAATATCAATATTTTTATTATAGCTTAATAAATTAATATGCCCATGTATAAAGCTACAATTCAGAAATGGGATTTACAGAAGTCAATACATTTGCCTGCTCATGGTGCTTTAGGGGGTTTAGTGGTTTTGTGGAATCTGAAGGTGGTAAATGTAGTCTCAATTTTTAATGAATGTAATCGGCAGATGGTGGAAGTAACAAAATTTGATCTCAAATTTAGACTATTTAATATTTATGGACCAACAACCACCTTAGATAAGAAAAATTTATGGGATTGTATTTCTTAGGCAATTTTAAATTTAGGGGATGAGAAAGTCATTATGGCAGGGGACTTCAATGCCATAACATCATTGTAGGAAAAGAAAGGAGGGATTATTCCTCCTCCTAAAGTAATAGTGGATTTTAGTGCGTTCATTAACGCAAATGCTCTGAGGGATGTTGTCCCAGTTAAGGGAAATTTCACTTGGACTAATAGAAGGAAAGGGTTTTTGCAGAAAGCAGTTAGGTTGGATAGATACCTTATCTCTGCAAATTGGTTTAACCTAAAGCATAAGTTTGTGTCTGAGATATTTCCTTATGTAGATTCAGATCATTATGTTATTTCTTTAGCCATTTCTGAATATTCCTCCCCGCAGTTCAAATCTTCTTTTAAATTTGAAAGTATGTGGCTTCGCCACCCAGGTTTCCAAGATTTGGTTCGTCAATGGTGGATGGGAGCACCTTATGAGAAGGGTACAAAGATGTTTTAGTTGTGTAGAAAGCTAGCACATATCAAGCAACACCTGGTGAAATGGAATAAAGAAGTGTTTAAGAATTTTTTTCACCAAAAAGAGGTGGTTCGTAAGCAATTAGAGGAAGTGCACGAGCAAATCATTCAGAATGGCCTGGATGAGCCCTTGTATGATAGGCAAAAGAAACTACAAAGTGAATGGGAAGAGTTAAGTGCACGAGAAGAAGTGTATTGGCATAAAAAATTGAGGGAACTGTGGTTGAGGGAGGTTGATCGTAATACTAAGAACTTTCATGCTTCTACATAGATTAAAAGAGCAGCTAAAATGGTTCAAGTTATTCAGGAGGTGTCTACGAGTGATTGGCTCATGAAAGAAGAAGAGATAAGTAGGGAATGTGTAATTTTTTTTTTTTGATCTTCTGTTTGCATCAAGGGATAAGGGGGAGCAAAGTGTTAGGGATGAAGTGGAACTTTTGGAAGCAATACCAAAGATTGTGTCTGAAAGGGATAATGAATCTCTACTTAGACCTTTTTCTTTAGATGAGGTTAAAAAAGTAGTTTTTCCTTGGCATCGAACAAAGCGCTTGGCCCAAATGGATTCATTGCTCTATTTTTTCAAAAATGCTGGGACATTTTGTGTTTTGATGTGTTATGGGCTCTGGAAGAATCGAGGCGAATGGGTACTTTATTAAAACAATTTAATGTAACGAATATAGTAATATTACCAAAAGTAAAGGAGCCGAAAACTTTTGCAGAATTTAGGCCAATATCTTTGTGCAACACTATATACAAGATCTTTACCAAAGCAATTTATCTGCGATTACAACCTCTTATACCAAGGATTGTGTCACAAGAACAAGGGGGTTTTGTTCTAGGGAGAGAAACTGTTGAGGGAGTGATCATAGCCCATGAGGCATTGCATTCAATTTTTGTATCTAAAGCTTCGTCTATCATCATAAAATTGGATATGATGAAGGCATACGAGAAGGTTGATTGGAATTTCTTGAAACAAGTACTTAGAAATTTTGGCTTTAGTGTGAGATGGTGTAGATGGATAAGTCCATATCTATCAGGTGCAAAGTTTCCAGTCTTATTGAATGGTGCTCCTACAAGTTTTTTCAGTGCATTACAAGGGGTTGGGCAAGGGGATCCACTTTCACCATTTTTATTTATAATAATGGCAGAGGCTTTAAGTCGGTTCATTAGTTTGAAGCATTCTTAGGGGCTTTGAAAAGGAATTCAAATTGGTGACAGGTTTAAAAGTAACTCATTCTCTTTTTGCAGATGATACTAATTTATTTGGTAAAGCTACTATGGAAGAGGCAAAGTAGATCAAGGAAGTCTTGGATAAATATGTTTCAACATCAGGGCAAAAGATAAATGGTCTAAGTCAAAAGTATATATTCTTAGTACAAAGGAAGAGACTAAAAAAAAAAATTTCAGTAGTCTTTGGTTTCAGGAAGCAATTTTACCATGTACATATTTAGGGATTCCTCTGTTCATGGGTGCGAACAAGCCATTGTATTGGGTGAAATTAATAGAAAGGTTGAAGTCAAGAATTTTTCTTTGGAAGGCTAGGAGAATTCTTCTAGTAAAATCGGTGATGTCTTCAATCCCAAATTATTCGTTAGCAATGCTTAAGGCTCTGAAGTTAGTGATTTTAGAAATTGAGAAAATAATTAGAATTTTTATCTGGAAAGGGAATATGGATGGCCAAAAGAAGGTTTCTTTAATATCACTAGATGATATGGCACAAGAAAGACGATAGGGGGGGCTGGAATTCATAAGATAGTTTGTAGGAATACAATGTTAGGTGCAAAATTGGTTTGGAAAATGTTTCACAAACCAAGTGGTGTAGCATTATGCAAGCCAAGTATCTGGATACTCGAGATCCTTCAAGAATTCTCATAGTAGCCAATCTGTCAAAAGGGTTAGCTATGTGGAATTTCTTGGTTTCATGCAAACAATTAATTGTGACATATCTTTCTTGGGAGGTCAATAATGGTGAAAAGGTTAAATTTTTTAGTGATTCTTGGAATGGGAATCCTCCTTTGAAAAATAATCTTGATTTTCATCTAGTAATGGAGCGAATGAAACAAGCTTGGGGGGAGGATTTTTTAGATTATGTCCAATCAATTGATGGCATTTTAGGGAAAGTGACTTGTAAAATTTTGTTTGACTCCTCTTTAATTGTGCAACAGTGTCTAAGTGTGCAAGAGAAGATAAATGAGTGTGAAGTATTTTTATTTGCGAAACCAGATAGGTTGGTATGGGCAGCATCCAACGATGGTAAGTATACAGTCACCCTAGGCTATAAGGCTCTTTGTTATAAGACGTGCCAAGTAGGGTATCAGAGGGCATATTTTTTTTTTGGGATAATGCAGTCTTGCCTAAAGCAGGAAGTTTTTCTTGGTTGGCATTTAGGAAGCGTGTTCTGACAAGTGATCGATTAGAAAAATTGAGGATAGTGAAACCAATTAAGTGTGCATTGTGCAGTAAGGAGGTGGAAGTGGGGGACCATATGCTCCTTAATTGTAATTTTGCACATCAATGTTGGGAGTGGGTTTTG
Organism: Sequoiadendron giganteum; assembly: GCA_007115665.2. Lineage (NCBI taxonomy): Eukaryota > Viridiplantae > Streptophyta > Pinopsida > Cupressales > Cupressaceae > Sequoiadendron > Sequoiadendron giganteum. The sequence continues at coordinate 548,368,906 of CM021109.1, forward strand.
AATAAACTTAACTATTTAGCTCCTTTGCCAAATTCTTTATGGGAATTGTTTCAGAGTTGGTCGATACTATACAAAACAAGTTTGTTTGCAAGTATTTGGAGAGTGGTTCTGGTGCTAGTGCTTTGGAATTTATGGTGGGAGCGAAATTTAAGGATTTTTAGGAAAGTTGCATCCTCGGTAGAGGTAGTTTGTGGAAAAATAGAGAAAGCAGTTTCAGAATCTGTAAATGCAAGTGTTCGAAAGGCTAAGGGAATAACTTCAATATTTACAAGCTGGGATGTTTTGATTATGCACAATTGGATGAGTTTGCAGTTGCCTTTTCCAGGTAGTTTGTTTCAGCCACAAGTACTAAAGATTGATAGGAAACATGTCAAATGGAAGGCACCGCAATAATGGTTTGTTAAATTGAATTTTGATGGGGCTGCAAGAGGTAATCCTGGGGTATTAGGTGTAGGTATTTTCTTGAGAAACACAAAAGGTAAGGTTGTAGTGGCAAAGTCAATTCATCTCCCTATAGGTTCGAGTAACATGGCAAAGGCAAAGGTTGTTTTAATAGGGTTGGAAACTGCGTTGGGGATTGGAATAACACATTTGCATATTGAAGGGGACTCGTTGGTAATAGTAAATGCTTGTAAGGTAAATAGTATTCATAATTGGTGTTTGAAATATGTTCTTGCTAGAGTTTAGGAGTTGCTTTAGAGGTTTCAATCTTATCATATCACTCATACTTATAGAGAAGGCAATAAGTTGGCAGACTGTCTAGCCAACATGGGATGTGACAAGCATGAAATATTACTAACACAAGGCAGTGGTAGTATTAAGAATTATCCTCAATTAGAGGAAATTATCAGGCATGATGTTTTAAATTTGGCCTAAGAGGAAGACCAATGGAAATGGGGCTAGGAAGGCACAAGTGGGTTTGCTTCGAATAGGAATGGGAAGTTGTGGAGGGAATAGGGGTAAGGAAAGAATGGGTAAGTATTATAGTTTGAAAGAAGGGTAAAATCAAGCATTTTATTTTGTACCTTTGAAAATCAAACTCATATGTTGTATGGCTTGACACACTAGTTTCATTCTTGATAAGGATGAACTTGTCTCCTAATTTGATGAATGATAAATAAATAAGGTAATGTCCAGCCAAAGAGGGCTAAAGGTACTACCGTGGAGGGATTTTGTGTAGGAAAGAGAGTGTCAATGTCATGAATGGTGTGAGATGTAAGATTTGTACAAACACGATTACCTAAGAATCCTTGGGATAGGATTCAAGTGTTAGAAGGATTAGGCTAATCTCTTTAGCCGCTGCCAAATCCATGATTAGATGGAAGCTCTCAGGGTGTGTACCACAGGTGTCACCGATAGCAGTGATGCTGGTGCTAATCACATGGGCATACCAATATCACACAGTATGAAATCATTTGTAGATCACGCCAAATCTATAGGCACAAATCGAAATGGATGTTGGCTATAAAGGTATGTTTGAGGTTGGTTTAGCTAAGACAATTTTGGCACAACTAAAGTTAGTTAGCAGTATGGTAGTACAAGATGCTTGCATAGTGGGAAATGCACAAGTATCAAAGTAGGCCTCAAAAAGAGGAGTGACTGCATCATAAATAAAGTGGCTTCAAAACTTTTTCAGCCGTTACCACGTGGCCTCCAATCAGAGCTTCCCTTCAAGACGCTTCTCTTTCCTTTTGTCGGGCTTCGGTTGCTTGGCACGTGGCCTCAATCTGCTTTTTGTTCGGATGGGGCCCACACTACAGTTACCTTTTCCAAAGGTATGTTTGAGGTTGGTTTAGCTAAGACAATTTTGGCATAGCTAAAGTTAGTTACTAGTATGGCAGTATAGGATGCTTGCATTATGGGAAATGCACAAATATCAAAGCAGGCCTTGGAAAGAGGAGTGATCACATCATAAACAAAGTGGCTTTACAACTTTTTCAGCCGCCACCACGTGGCGTCCAATCGAAGCTTCCCTTCAAGATGCTTCTCTTTCCTTTTTTCGAGCTCCGATTGCTTGACATGTCGCCTCAACCTACTTTCTGTTCAGATGGGGCCCACACCGCATTGCTAACCAGTTGGTTGGAGTTGTGCAAAATAGTTGGAGGCAACGGGTGGTGCAGTGGAAGGTCTGGTAACAGTGTGGTGTGAAGGTTGGGAGCACACTTATGGACATGCTTCAGGATGCTATGGAAGTTGAAAGCATAGCAGCTAAAGTGGTGAACTCGGTTTATTTGCCAAAAGGTGTACTAGCGAAGGCTTTTCAGGGGTACGACCTATGGGAAGGAAAGAGATTTGTAGCAGGTCTGTTCCCCAAGCATTATCTATTGAACAAAGCGACCTTCCAAGCATTGTTTATTGCAATTAATAAAACTCTGTCTCACAAAGATTCCAACTACATGTTAAGGGCTGTGCAGAGGTAGTCAGGAGAAATAAAGCCTGACTTAGCTGAAACGGTAAAGGTAAAAGTGCAGGCGGTAATGGATTTATTGATTCACATTCATGATGTGCCAACTAGTATGCAAGCGTCATAGGGAATGGTAGCGTTGAGCAGGATGGTGCCACAAGCAGCTGACATAGTAAGGGCTTTTGAATGGGCAAGAATTAATTTAAACATGTCATCGCCAACCCAATTTGAGGATCCTCTTGTAGATCAACATGGGAAAATGAAGATCAAATGGAAATCATGGAGGAGTAAAATGCCATGGGGAGGCAATTTTGGTAATTATTTTTGGTCTCTGTTGTAATATGAGCAATGCTCGGGTCGAGACGGTAAACATGGACGAGGCAGCATCAAAGTTTCGGTAGAACATAATTACACAAGGTATTGTTTATCAAAAAATTATGCTCGAAAGTTCACTGAATTTTGGCATGGTAGGTGGGACTAAGGGTTTGCAAAGCTAATGTAAAAATCATGAAAAAATATGTTAGTCCTTTAAGTGCTTAAGGGTCAAAAGTGTCACTTGAGTGGTGATGGCTATCATGTATGGTCAAAATGTTTGTATGGGCTTTGGGTTGTAGTCCACTTTGGGTGGCCACATAGACAAAAGGAGGGTAGTCGAATTGAAGTCATTTTGTGATCGTCACAAAGATAACCTATGTAAGGGGTGCCTGTTAAGGGTTGTATTTTGTATTCCATTAATGGAACAATTTTGTTAGTTTTGAATTTAAATATGCTATAACCAGAGGTTTTCTTCCTGATTCTTTCCTCCCGATATGCATCTTGAATCAGGTTTTGTAATATTTTATGATAATTATAATAATATATTATAATGGCTATGCCATTTTTTTTGAAAAAAATAAAAATGCCCATGTATATTAATACTTATCCTTATTCTAATTTATTATCTAGAGGAATAAAAAGGAATAAAGAGGAAGAGAGAAAGACATAAAGATAGTAAGAGATAATAAAAGAGAGAGATATCAATATAAAGAGATAAATAGAAATAGAAAAGAGACAAATATATATAGAGAGAGGTTGCGAGATTGAGAGATAAAGATGGAGAGGGGGGAGAGGGAGATAAATAAAGATAGGAAAAGAGAGAAAGGGGGAGAGAGAGATAGGGAGAGGAAAAGAGAGATAAGGGAAGACACATATAGAGATAAATAGGGGAGAGAGAGGAAGAGAGAGATTGAGAGATAATGAGAAACATAGAGATAGAGAGGGAGACAATGATATAAAGAACTATTTCTCTTTTCATCTCTCTATACATGTATATGAGCCCTATCACTCTCTAAATATATACATATATACCTCTCTCTCTCTATATATATATATCCCCCCATCTCTTTCTATATATAACTCCCTATCTCCATCCCTCTATCCCTCCATCTCTCCCTCTCTATGTATTTCCCTCTTTCTATCTCTATTTATCCTCCCTCCCTCTCTCTCCATCTCCATCTTTGTATTCCTCTATCTCTCTCCCCTATCTCTATCTCCTTACCTCTCCCTACTCCTCTCTCTCCCCCTCTCTTTCTCACTATATCTATCTTTCTATCTCTCCCTCTTTCTATCCATATCTCTCCCCCTCTCTTCCTCTCTCCCTATCACTCCCTCTTTCTATATCTCTCTCTACTTATCTTCTATCCCCTCTTTATTCCTCTCTCTCTCCCCTTCCATCTCTTTTACTCTCTCTATATCACTCTATATCTCCATCTCCCCCTCTTTATATATTTCTCTTTCTCACTTACTCTCCCTCTCTCTCTCTCACACCCCCTCTATCTTTTCCAAATTATATATATCTATCTTTATTTATATCCCTAACTCCCTCTCTCCCTATTACTCCCTCTTTCTATATCTCTCTACTTCTCCTATATCCTATCTATTTCTATCCCTCCCTCTCCTCCCTCTCTATCTATTTATATATATCTGTCTCCCTCTCTATCTCTCTATATTTATCCCTATCTATCTCTATTTGTATCTATCTCTTCCTCTCTCATTCTCTCCCTCTCGCTATGTAATTATCTCTTCCATCTCTATTTATCATCTCCTCTCTCTCTCCTCTCCATATCCCTCTCCTCCATCTCTATCTTCCTCTCTCTATATCTATCTCCTTACCGTTTCTCTCACAGTCTTCCCCCTCTACCTCTCCCTGTTTCTATCCCTATCTTTCCCTCCCTCTCCCTCTATCCCTATTGCAAACATAACATGATCCTATTCATAATGGAGCTTGAATATCTTCTTGATTCAGATATTTTATTTCAATCATGTTTGAATCATTGTATGTCAATGCATAGTTTATTTGAGGCTATTACTTCTCTAATGAGACCTTTGTTTCACAAACAACATCATTTACTAAATGTCCTACCACTTTACCACACATGTACTACAAAAATATATAAAAAAATATACCAAATTTTTCCCTAATTGACCTTCCACACCTCTTCGACATACCCATTGCGGCACTATCTATGCAGGTGACAATTCACACCTGCATAGGGTGCCCCTGCATAGACGCCCCCCATAGCATAGACATGCCATCCATGGCTGCACCCATGCGGCACCCTCTTAACTGTTTGTACCTGCGCGTTGTGGCTGTCACCATCAGCCACTCTCATCCACTTGCCATTGGAGTCGTTGCCCTTGCCATCCACCTGCAGCTGTCCCATCACTGGCAATCTCCAAACCGCCACCAACTTCTAAACAACTCGATAATAAAATAGGGGAAAATTAAATGTTTTAATGGGAGGTCAAGCTGTAGCCAGCATTTACTCGCCAACCACTATCAACATTGGCACTTAAACTTTAACACTGCGAACTAAATTTACCATTTTGTTTCACTCTACGTTTTTCTCCTCTCTAGTTTCATTTCTGCTTCCATTTTTAAACATATTTACTTATAAAATTTAGAAACCTAAATGATCTTAGAAACCTAAATGGCATAATTAGTTATTTACTATGATTTAAAATGGTTTGTTAATAAGAAATTTCAAGATTTAATGTTAAAATTTATGATATGGTTTACTTAAAATTGAAATTTAAAATTTTATTGTTTCCTTAATTTTGGAAAGGATTGTATCTATATGATAATGGTATTTTTAACATATTAAACTTAAAATTTTAAAGAATTTTTTTTAATAAAATCATAATCATAAAGAATTTTTAAATTTTTAGATTTTTAGATTTTCATTTATATGTCTATTCTAAATTTCCATAAGTATGTCTTTATTTATTGTCTTATAATTAAAATATATTAATTTGTATTATATGTAAAAAAATTCATAAATATTCTAATTTAATATTTTTCTAAAAATAACTATCATGTAAAGATTGAATAAATGACGAGAAATAATTAAAACGAAAATAAATATTCTCACATTAAGTACTATTATTTATAAATATAAAAATTCAAAATAATAAAATAAAATAAAAACTTCTCAATTCTTTTTTTTAATAACTTTGTTATATGAATATGTTTCTACCATAAATGAAAGCTTAAGTTCACTTTTTAATTTTATTTTTTCTAAAAAATCTTTTATCTTAATTTATGTTTCCAAAAATATAAAACTCAAAAACAATAAAATTAAATTAAAAACTTATTATATTTTTTTGTAGTTATGAGTTAAGATTTCTATAATAAATCTTGTATAAAACTTAAAAATCTTATATTTTAAATATATGTTTCCAAAAACCACACTTTCTAATTTTAAAACAAAATATTATGATTTTTTCTTTTCTATTTTTAGATTTTTATGGATAAAGACTTTGACTTCCACTCTCATTGTGACTAAAAAAATACAATAAATTATTTATAATATAAATTTATATCTTTACATATTTAATATTTAATAAAACTTTAAAAAATATTATATTATGTTTTTCTAAATTATTATTATTTATTTAAAATTCTCTTATATTATTTTTTAAAAGTTTAATTAAATTTTGAACACCAAAATTATCAAGAAAGTAAAAGTTAAATGAAAAATAAATAAATAATAATGATGATTGATGTGGATTTCTAAAATTCAATGAAGTTTTATGAAAAGATTGATAGATTGAAAAATCCAACCTTATTGCAATACTCAAACAATAGTTATCTAGTATAATAGGGTTTGATTTTAACCCCAAAAAGTTTTTTATTTTTATTTTAAAAAAATATGATTTTTTAAAGTTAATTAGAGGAAAGGATCTTTTAGTTGAAAATTTTCTAATAGTTGTGATAATATTTGTTGATTTAATGTTTAATATTTTTAATAATATAGTATTAATAGTTCTCTTTACAGTTGTTAGTATTGATCATGAGTATTCATAATTGAATGAAATGCATTCTTTAAATTTTAAAAACAACAAATTATGTGATGCTACATCAACACACCAATAGAATACGACTTAGTGTACAACTATGAGTCTGACATTTTTGGACACTTCAACAAAAGACATACTATGTGGTATCATATTTTATGGTGTGACCTGAAACCTTAGTTATAAGTAGGGGACTTACTAAGTCTAATGCAATAAAAATTTGGGAGTGATTTGAAATTGCCACGTAAGATTTTGAGAACCAAGCCGATGTACTCAACTATTGGGTCCTCTCCCCTAAATAATGTATTCAATTAAGTATAAATTAATTTAAGTAATAGTTAGGATTGGATATTGGGAATTATGAAATTTGATTTTTTTTAAATAAATGTGAAATTTTTAATAAAAATTAAATGTATGGATATTCATTTGTTATTTTGATGTGGAAACTTCTATTTAGGTGGGAAAAATATCATTTGTTAATATTATGAAATTTTAGATTTTATCAATGATATGTGAAACCCGATTGTGTTTTATCTTGGGTTACTTATGTGAATGTGCCTAATATTTGTAAGTGCAATCCTCAACTTGAGTGTGTATCTAATCTTGAGCACAAATATAAACTAGAAAGTAAACACTATCTGGCAGATTGCAACATATTGGAATTCAGATGCCTTGATTCTGTGTTTGAATTTACATAAGGGTAAGCAATGTTTACAAACACCTTTAAGGAATTCCTCTCTATTTGGTTAGAACCCTAGACCAACTCTATGACTCTAAGTGAAAGGTTTAAAGACAATAAGCAAGTAATAGACCTAGAATTTTGTGCTCTTTTATTATCTTTTACTAATGTAATGGATCTTGGTAGCCTCATTTAACATTCTTTGTCTATTTTAATTAAATAATTGTTTAATTATAATTCATTTAACACTTTCCTCTAAAATTAATTAAATGATTATTTATTAATTGTTTAAGGAATTCATCAAAACCCCTTTTGAAAACTTAAATAATTATTCTTAATTATTTAATAAAATCACCATTTTCCCTCTCTTTTGAAGTTATAGGTCCATTTTACAATCCGTTTATGAAGGTAATATTTGAGCAAACTTCTAATCTTTTTTTTTTTTTTCTGCAGGGAAGTCAAACTGTCCAAGAAAAACACAAGTTCCTTAGTAAATAATAACATGTCTATTTGGTGTTTTAAAACTGAACAAACAAAACAAGATAAGACTTCAGTTTGGTGCTTTCAAATATACAATGAATTATGACCAATCAAAGTTTATTTTGTTGACCAAATGCACGTTTTCAATATGTTGACCATTAATGTCCAGGAGTAGGAAGATTTCAATTGGTGCTTAAAATTGAATAAATCTTTTTTCTATATTGCACTATTGCTATGAATTGTGTTTGATGTCTCAAAGACTTAAATTTGGTGCACCTAAAAAGAATATTGCTATCTTCATAACACTTCAGTTTGGTTAAATAACTCTGTTCGAGGGGTTTCATGAACAATTGCAATGAATTGTCTTTGAAGTGTTTGTTGTGATTGGTAAAGCTAAGTATCTATCCTCTCACCTCGCATCCTTGTGACGATCTTGGTTGAAGGAAAAATACTTTGAGCTTTACATTTGAGTCTTTTTCACCTTTTGGCCATAAAGAGAGGGTCTTGCTATGAAACACATCCTGTGCTGGAGAATTCATAGTCAAGTCCTCGAAACAACACGTTCACTGGCGGGCTATATAAGTGTTGTGAAAATCGTGAGATAAGTAGCTTCAATGACGCACCAATAACATACTGCACCTAATCCCATCCCTTAAGTGGAATGGGAACGGTTAAAGAGCCTTAAGTGGCCAGCGGGTGGGTATTGGATGCCTCTGTTCTCAGTTTGTTGTCACTAGAACCCTTTGTTCTTAGATACTATCCAGTCCGACCAATCGAGTTATTTTTAGTGGTGCATCAGAGTCAAGCTTCTCTATTGTAAGTGGATTTCGAGAAGTTACTTGTCAAGTCCGGTTTTGATCAAAGCAAAGAGATTAAGAGTTTCATTCTTAACAATCTCGACACTTTGATCTAAAACTGCATGTAAAATTGCCTCCTCTACTTACGAGGAGCGTGAGGCAAGCCCACTAGGAAAAACGTACCCACTTGAGCTAGGATTGTACTTGGTTGTGAGCCAGTTAAAACACATTGCTTGATTTGAAACACTTGAAGGATAATAAACATGATAGCTAAAATGTCAAACCCTTGTGGTCTAAGTGGAATGTGAGAGTAGCCATATGTTTTACACTCCTTGAGGTTTTACCTTGAAGGTTTTCGAGCATTTAGGCTACAATCATAGGTCACTTTATCCAAGGTCAACATAGGGAATTCTAGCTTTCATATGTTCATCTCTACAACATTCAGCTTTGAAGAGAGGGATTTATTGAAGTTGCAAATCTTTCGACATGAAAATTATTGTTCAAGCCAATTTTTAGTCAAGTTAGTACTTTTGTATCACATTTCCATATCTAGAAAACCACAAATCTAAGAGAGAAATCCAAAACACTTGCACGAAAACCCTAGGTGTTGGAAACAGAATTTGCAAAACTCTCGCATTTAATCTTGTCTGCCATCACTTGCCTATGATCTCCAGAAAGTACAAAATCCTTAAACGAGAATCCATATCCCAACTCTCCAAAAGGAAACATCGTAACTCTAGACATAGCAAGAAACGTGCTTAGAGAAATTATCGCAACCAATTTATCATTGTAAGGAACTTTTACGACCGTTTATCACCACCTCCTAATTGGGTTGACCCTAGGCCTAGACTATTGTTAGAAAGCGATTTATGACTACAACCAGATTATAATCTCAAAGGAAAATGGATACCAACACAAAGAATTCCACAATTCCCACAAGCAGTACCGTAGATGAGGGAACACCATGGGTATCCGTATAAAATAATTGTATGTTTGGTTGGATCATTACAAACAAAGAAACAACATGGGCCTCACAAAAAAACAACATAGGTCAAGAAATTGGGCCATGGGGATATGATCCTAACACTACCTCAGAGGGAGTCACAAATATGATGCCCACCAGACAACCCCCTACTACAGATTAACTCTTGTTATCACATCAAAACATTATTGCCAAATCTAGTCAAGACCCAAAAGATGTTATCATTCATGATCATGATAGTGAAGAGGAATTCAAAGAGGAAGAATATGAACAATATGCAAACCACCCTAAAACATTGAAACTAATGGATAGAATGCTTAGAAAAGATCCAAACTCATACTTCATGCACTTGGTCCAAGGTGGTGCAAAGCTACCTGTAGATTTCAATCTAGATGCACTAAAATATTTACCTTAGTTCCATTAGGAGAGACAATGGTGGTTAGAAAAAATACCTAAACCAAACGAACTCCTAAACATGACACCAATATTCTCAACGAAACAAAATGATGGTCTAAACCAAAGTGTGGATAACCCATTATATAGAAAACCAACTAAAGTTGAACAAGCTATGGTAAAATTGTTTTTATTTGAATTCATGTTTATTACATTGGTTTAATAATTATCTTTGAATTCTTTTACTTTACAGTTGCATTTCGTGAGTGAGGGATAATATTTTGATCTTTACTTAGGAATTAGTTTAGTTTATTTTTTCCTATGTTTTGGCCATTGTTTTTCATCATGATTTTTTCCTATCACACAATATGTTCATATCCAACAATTTTATGTCCATTTGGAAAATATAATAAATCTCCCATGTGTTACATTTTTTTATTAATGTTGTCATTTCTTCATCCATAGCCTCTTTCCAATAATCTACATCATTTATACCAATAGCTTCCTTTATAATCCTAGGCTTATGAGTGTTAGTGTATAAAGAAATTTGACAAATTTATCCAAGTAATAATGTGGCATGTCAATGAAATTGAAGTCATCGTATAAAATAATTGTATGTTTGGTTGGATCATTGATGCCATTGTTAAGGGTACTAGTAGGTCTATTATTAAGACACCACGCTAATGTAAAAATTATGTTTTGGGAACAAATCGTGTAATTTAAATCATGCCAACCTATAATGCAAAATCTAAACATCATCCCAAATCAGAACATTGTCCCATATGATCTTATTTGTAAATTGACTTTGTGGTAAAAGAATTTCTTAGAGAAATGATCTTATTTGTAAATTCATTAGGGTTCAATTGAATTTTAGGATGATAATATTCCCATGTTTGTTTATATTCTTGACTTTATGGTAGATGATTTAATTTTATAAATACAAATTTGAACAAGATATCTAGGTCCACTACCCATCTTAATATTATGCAGAATGGGTAGGCGGAAGAAATGGGAATCACTTATTTCTTTAGATGTGCAAGACATTCCCAACGAGGGAAATCATTTCTCAAGTGTTGACCTTGAATGGACACCTATTGGAGGTGACAATAGTGAGATAGGCATATGTGCTGCAATCCCTCTTGAAAGACTCCCTCACTTTGTCAAAGGAGAAGGCTTATTGGATAGCACGAAGACAACATTTGTACGCAAATTGAATAGAAATAATGACTTGATACAACCTACCGCCCAGACAATGAAGATGTACTCAAGGTTTTCTTAGATTTAATATAATAATGAAGCATGTCATAACTTATATTTTCTATTTTTTATATCAATTAATATATATATATTGTACATGTGAAAACAGTTATTGGTGTGCTTTTGGCCCCGAGGACAACATAAATAACTCTGAAAAAAACTCTGAAAACAACTCTGAAATAACTTTGAAAACAAGAAAAGGAAACAAAGGTTTACTCAAAAAAGGGGTTGTCAAACCCACTTTCTTGTTAAGGCTATGTATGGTAGACCAAATGTTGCGGTTATTACATATAATGATTTCAGTCATTGTGATGCTAAAGGTGAATTTTGTCATGGAAAAGATGACCCTTCTGGTGATCCAAGGAGTAGTGTTGCACCAAGGTTGTCAAATGAATGCAAATCATATATTGAATCCTTATTGCTAATGGGGGTGGGAATTGATACAATATGTGAGCAACACTATCTAGACCCTAGTTTGACTCAATTGATGAATAAGAGGGACACATATTTGTTGAGGAAAAATGTTTTGAATGCATGGAATAAAGTACGCTCACTTCGATCCCAAAATAATGAAGATGATGCAAAAAATGTAAGCATGTGGCATGTAGAGTAGGAAGATAACTTCTTCTATTATAAAAGACCAAACAATGTGGAAAATATTCCATTTATCATAGGCATCCAAACACCATGGATGCGAGAAATGATGGTGAAACTTTTGCATAATGCAATTATTGCTATGGATTCCGCATTCTCAACGAATAAATATGGTGTAAGTAAACCAATGTTAATTGTATTTATGGATTTTAATGAAATCATTAATTTATTCTACTAAAAATATAATAATTTATGGTTTATTCATGTGTAGTATCAGTTATATACCTTGCTTGTATTCGATGAACAAGAAGCTAGTGTACCTATTGCATGGGCCATATCCTCAAGAAATAAAGTTGAGGATATAAATGAATGGCTAACAGAAGTTTATAAAAGAGGAAAACAATGTAAAGAAGATTGGAATGCCAATGCATTTATGACAGACGATGCTAGTGCTGAGATTGAAGCAATTGGGTTTTTATTAGCCTTCATCTTTTATTTAAACTAAAGTTAACTCGTTGTAATTGCTTAATATTTAGTCTATAAAAAGTTGAACATTACACTTATCCTTGTACCTTGTAGATTATCCTTTGATTGCCGAGTACTTTTATGTATTTGGCATGTATGTAGGGCATGGTTGAAGAATGTATACAGGTAAGTCAATCTTTTATTAAAATACATGGAATAGCTGGACATTACATGTTTTGAATTTTATAACTTGATATTATGTTTTATAATCCAGGTATGTTAGTAATAAGGATGTTGGGAATAATATGTTCAATAGATTGAGTGAGATAATGTATGCAATGAGTGATAATGAAGACAACACTACTCATCTAATAACAAATTTCATGGAGGAATTCAAAGAGGAGAAGAAATTTATCGATTACTTTCAAAAAACTTGGTGTCATGATGAAACTCGTATTAGTAAGCTCATTGAATTATTCATTATGGTTTTGTATGCATTTACATTGTTTAACTTATTTTTTATTTATACTAAGACATCATTTTGTAGGTTTGTATAGCAATGTGGGCAAAAAACTATAGAAGTTCCCCTCACGCAAATCAAGAAACCAATGCTTCGATAGAGTCGTACCACTGCCACATCAAGAATCACTATTTAAGTGATCGTTCTAAGAGGTGCATGAGGAGAATGGATTGGCTTATCCATACACTTCTTCATAGGGTAGAGCCATTCTATAAAAATAAAAGATATTTGCAATTATCTAGGTTTTTGACTAACTTCAAAAAAGAATGATATTACATAACTGCATTAGAGAGGTCAAAGAAAATACCAAATACGGATTGTTATCCATATGATATCCTCCCTAACACATACCAGATAAGAAGCCAAACAACTCCAATAAAATGGTATCTTGTTAAAAAAATTGGACCAGGTTTACATGTGTGTGACTGTCAATGGGCAAATAAGGGAAACACATGCAAACATGTGCTAAAGATTTTAGATCTTCTAAAGAGAAACAAAATAAATGAGCAAGATCAAGTTGTTGGTAAGGGTCATTTGAGATTTTAGTTTAATATTTATATGTTAGATGATTATTATTATTTTTTTCAAAAATAACTAAATTACTCTCATTAAATTATAAATGGTGTTACTCTTCCGCTTGATGATGATGACAATGTTAGAGGGAGTTTCAGTCACGAAAACAATACCATTGGTAATATTGATATGGTATTTATAATTAAATATTAGTTGATTTTTTATGATTCACAAAATTAATTAAATCTTAATTCAATTATAGATGGTTGTAATAAAATAGAAGATCAAGATGTGCTTGGGGTTGTAATTGGTGATAACTTTCAAAATTCTATTGATTATTTAAATCATCTTCTCCAAAATTTACCAACTAGCGAAGATAAAAAATATTTTTTTTGTCAATGTATAGCGAGATTGAGAAAAGATATTCATACATCTCTTCCTTCCTCTTCCACATTTACATCAATCCCTGGTTCAAATAACATGTCAATGAGACGAATATCGCCATGGTTTAGTCCAAGCAAAATGCGCAAACGTCGTTCAATTCATCAAAGAGACAATGTCATTTCTGAAGACTTGAATGAAACAATTGAGGACTATGAAAATTTTCAATTCCCCTCTACACGACGTAGAAAGGAAAAGAAAAAAAAGTCCATTAAACGCTCAGGCATCGCAATAGAAGAAGAAAGAGTTAGTATTATGCAACAACACAGTGAGTATAGTTTTTCAAAAGAATTTTAGTAATTTACATTACAATAGTTTTTGTTTTTATTTCATATGTTTAATATATGTCATGTTGTAGGTCTGGATGAGCAAGAAAGTACTCAACGACATCAATTACCTTTCTCTATTAATCTAAACCAAACAATAACAGATGAAATACAACTTATAGATGGTAATTTTTTTACTATTAAGTGTGTTTATTAAGTTTATAGACAATTACTCAACTCCTATTTCTAATCAAATTTCTAATCTTTATAAATTTACTATTGTTTATATTAATTACATAATGTAATTTTACACTTGAAAACTTTATCTATGTTGATGTGTTAAATATTTGTCATTGCAGCTTCAGAGGATCAACAAAATAGTAGAGAACATATGTTACCTTTTTCTATTGATCTTAACCAAGAAATGACAATGGAGACAATGCAAAGTGGAGATGGTATAAAAATTATAGAACACACTTCAATCAATTTTATGTCTTTAATTTGTAATTTTTTTTTTTCTAAGTTGATGTCTTAAATGTGCATGTTATTGTGGCTTTAGATGATCAACAAAACACCCAACAACATATGTTACCATTTTCTATTGATCTTAACCAAGAAGCAACAACAATGGATGTAATCCAAAGTAGAGATGATAACAATATGGTAATTTGAAAATTTTAAATTATAGATAATTTTTTATTTAGTGGTCTAATTTATTTACTATTCAGCTAATTAATCAAATTTATGGTTGACTTGTTATTGTGTAGTCAACTTTTCATCCATCAAGTGGCATGAGGAGGCTAGATTTTGATGATCCACCACAAATATAAGATTTGTCTAAGACATAAGATCAATTGGACTATTGGGATTTAATGTGTAGTTATTCTACATGCACTTTGTATGTAGATCTTGAGATGGCATATGTAACATTTTGTAAAAAGCATTTTGAGTTGGCATAAATGCCAATTTTTTTATATGTGTAGAGAATTATTCTACACTTTTATATATAAAAGTCCATATACAATATAATTTGTGTTGACCCCTTTGACATTTGTTTTCACATATGAGCCTATAGAAAAAGGAATCATATTGTTAGATTCTCCAATGTTAAATCTTTAAACATATAAGTTGATTCTCCAATGTTCTCTTATTTTCTCTTGTGAAGTAGACAAACTACACTTTGGGTTGTTTTGATATAGTATTATCATTAGCAAAAATTATTCCTTCCTCTCTAATGCAAAAATTATTCCTTCCTCTTCAATCTAAACACATAGAATTTGGTTATATGTCTAATCAGCTGCCATGATCTAATATAGGTGTTTTTTACTTATAGATAAACTGTTATGTAAAAATTATAATCTGTCCTCTGATCTAATAGATGTCAATTTTGAAATGAATTTGGAAATCTTGTTTGGATGCCATTTTAAAGATTTATTATTGCAAATCAGTTTTGGTTGTCATTTTAAAGATTTATTATTGCAAATCACCTTATATAAAATCTTCACTTATATGTTAAAATATATTAATTATTTTTTGGGTATTTGAACAGTAGATTACATATAATTAGATAAAGAATTAGTAGAAAATTCATTTGAACATTCAAAATTCATCCATATTTTATTTTGAATGCAAAGTGGCAAGTTTATAAATTTAGAAATGTAATAAAATAACTTACTAAATTTTATAAAAGTAAGTTTTGAAATTAATAGACTTCAAATTAAAAAATATTCAAGTTTTTTTTAAAATAGGATATCCCTTTTTATATAGACTTGTTTGAGCAATCTTTTCCAATAAAAAATATTATTTATCATGATACAATATTGAAAAATATGTGAGGTTTCTAAAATTTAGATAATTAAGTATGAATGAACTTTGTTAAATGTACTATTACATATAAGTTTATACATGAATATACTAAAATTAAAAGAAAAAATATTATTTGATATCATTATACAATATTTTTTCACAGTAGAATAATAATTAAACTATAAAAGAATGAAAAATAATTATTTAAAAAAAAGTCTCTAAATTAACTATTTAAAATTAGAAATTAGAAAATTAAATTAAAAAAATCTTAAATTTACAATTACATAAATTTATTTTTCTAAATTATTATATTTAAATCATAAAAAATATTCAATTTCTTTTTTTTTTTAAATTGAAAAATATTTCAAAAAAAATAAAAATTCATATTCTATTTTTATTCAAAATCAATATATATTTATAAAGAAATATTATGTTTCACTAAATATTTTATTGTACAAAATAATAGCAACTTAAATATGCATCTAATAGAAAGACTTTTCATAATAAGTGCACATTTAAAATCATGTTAAAAAATTGCAAAATTAAATACAAAGAAAATATAATAAATTTATGATAACAAATAAAAATAAGTTATTAAAATCATTTATATAATATTATTATTATGGTTAGGGTTAGATTACAATTTAATTAGGGTTAAGATTATAATTTTGTCAAGGTGAAGTTTCAATTAGGGTTAAAGTTCAATTACATTGATGGTTCAATTATGGTTAAGGTTAGGTTTAGATTAGTGTGAGGGTTCTACGAGTTAGTTAATAATTAAGATTAGAATTACAATTTGCAAGGTTAGGGTTCAATTAGGGTTAGAGTTCTATGATGAATTAAGGTTAGGGTTCCTATAGGTTTATAATTATTGCTATTTTTTATTAGGATTAGAATTACAATTTGCAAGGCTAGGGTTAGATTAGTATGAGGGTTTTATGATGAATTAAGGTTAGGGTTTGTATAGTGTTACAATTACTATTACAATTCAATAAGGATTAGGATTAGGTTTGACATTATGATTCATTTGGGGTTAGGGATGGGGTTAGCCTTGAATTATGCTTATATTTTGATTAGGGTTAGGGTTCATTTAGTAATAGATTAAATATATTATTATAATATTTTAAATATAATAATTTATAGGGAGTGGACCATGGTTAGAATTACGGTGAGGGTAGGATTAGAGTTAGAATAAAGTTTTAATCTAATTAGGGTTGCATTCAATTTTAATATATTATGGGCTGCCCCAAAATAGAGATTAATGGTTATAATCATTTAATTTTAACTCTAATATGAATATAATAATCACTTTAAGTTTAACCTTAATATGAATATAATAATCATGAGAATTAGAGTTAAATTTATGATTACAATTATGGGTGCAGTAAAAGAGGATTGGAAGGATATAGATTGCACATGGAACCTCTTGAAAGGAAGGGAGGTGGAAAGAGAATACAAAAAGAAGGGTAGTAGAGCAAGGAGTTAAAATGAGCAGTAAATAAGATTAAATCACAAAAGAAATTAGATGAAAAAATAAGACTAATAATATATAGAGAGAATGAAAAAAGAAGGTTTAAACTTAATTGAAAAAAAAATGTACAATACCCTTTATAATTTAATGATATATTTTAATTATACTAATATTTTTTCATTTATAACATGATATACTAATACATTATATTAATGTGATTAAATATTGATGTAAAAACACACATAGTTATATCGAAAGCACTTTTACACTTGAGTTCAATGTTAAAAATAAAATATTATTAACTTTTAACACTTTGATTAATTAGATCAATTAAATAAAATTTATATATTTATTCAACATATTTTTGAATACATATGTTTTAGTATATGTAATGATCTATTTAAACAAAAAATATATAATTAGGTTAAGATAGTTACCAACTTATTGTTCAAAAATAATTAATGTTAATTTTTTCCATTTGAAAACATGGTGATTACATATATTTTTGGTGGGTTAACAAGTATTCTCTTGTAAAAATGTAAATAAAATTAGAAAAGTAAAAATAGTTGTAAATAAAAGTCAATTAATATTATAATTAGATTATTTTATCACTCTTAGGTTATCTTATTTACTTAAGAGTTATTTTACTTTTTACTATTTAAGGATTATTTTATTTTATTTATAATATAGGTGGCTAAAGATATCTCTCCACGTACATTACATATATTTTTTAAATATAGGTATGCTAGTTCTATTAACCAATATTAAAATCAAAACACATAAATACAATAACACAAAATTACTTTTTGTTTTTACTTTTCTTTAATGAAATCTTTAATTGTTATTAAATTTTTAAATATTTAAAAGAAATAATAAAACGCTAAACTTTTAATCCAATTTTTTAAAATGAATATGTGCCCGTGCAAGCCTCCTCTACAACTTGTTGGTCAATGCAATAATTTATTTTGATTTAACAAGTTTTTTTGTTTTTTTACTGTGTTATAAACAATTAAATAAGAATGGAATTTTATAATTAAACACAATTTAATTTAATTTAATTACTATATTTTGAACAATAACATTCTTAGTAAATTATTTTGACTAATGAGAGTGCAGCCATGGATGACATGTCTATGCTATGGGGGGCGGCTATGCAGAGGCACCCTATGCAGGTGCGAATTGTCACCTGCATAGACAGTGCCACCCATTGCACATCAAAGTGTGATTGCTAGTTATTAACTATATAAGATAACTAAATGAGACATTAATTTGCTTTAATCTCTTATGTTTGAACACAATAATGAAAAGTCCATATGAAAGGAGGCCATGACGGCTCATATAGATAAACGTGCCTCACAGACCTGGATTTCAGGCATGAATGTCTGAGATAAAGAAAAAAGAAGAAGCTACATTTCTCGAACGATTCGCGGGCATTTAGAGAATAATGCACATTGAAAACCGTTTCATGATTTGATGAAAAGATCACATTTTTAAATGCAATGTCAAAAGTTTTACAGCTAAATTTTGGAAAAGTGAGTTTAGGGTTCTACGGGATCCAGCTTCAAAATCACATGGATGAAGCTGAGATTAAAAGTACAATATCAAATTGATAGTCCGCAGTCCACAAGGACAACACCAGTAAATCCCTGCCTGCATCCACGGAGTCCTACATATCAGGATAAATCGATAGATAAAATACCTAAATCTTTGTGTCATTAGTTCAATTCTTCCGTACCTAGTTCAATTCAGGAAAAAGAGAAAAAACCTTTTGACAGGGGTTTTCTGACAGACTGTCAAATTGTTTAAATATCCCTGAAATATCAACTCACTGTGTCTGACTCAAAACATCCATTCAAAAACGATCTTTTGAATAAACATCTCCACTACACAGATGGTCCCACGACGAGTACAAACCCTGGTTGGTTAAAGCATGTCCTCCATCTTTGCATGACGTCACGAAGCACCCATGGGGATTATCCGTACAAAATTGCCAGCCTTGATTCAGGTATATTAAATTTGATAATCATTTAAACTAATCCAGATCATAATTTTGCAGGTGGCCAGGAGCTCCCAAAATCATAGCACTCATTTCTTAAAAATGAGATTAAAATCAAAATCGTAAAGCAAAACCCTAGAAAACTACCCGCACCTTAATACAGTAGGTGACAGGGCACCTGGAATATGGTAGAATGGCGTGGGGTCTCAGCTGCTTTATCCCCCTGCTCAATGTAAAATACTCTGGTCGCTTTTAAATTAATTCTGTAGCGGCCCCCATAAGCTGTATTCCGTCCATTTAAAAAGCGGTTTCGTAATTTAAAAGGTGGTTTTGCATTGTCAAGTGGTTACAAGTTGACATCCCGGTGAAAAGACGTGTTGTTCATTGGGTTGCGCTCCCTCTCCTTGTTTAAAGTAGTTGGGAGATATTTTGTACACACGGCTTGTCAGCATTAGACAGTGATTTTATGGCAAACATAGTGGTTTTTCCGCGTGCCAATGTCAGCGCTCTGTAACCTTCAGACTGTCATTTTTCTAATGGCTTTTATCAATGGTGAACAGTTCATATTAATGGGTGGGATGGAATCACACTTCAAGAGTCTCTTGAAAAACAAAACAAAATAATGACATTCATATCATTAATCAGCAAGAATTATACAGATTGGCAGAGGGGGTTCATTATCACAAGGTTTATCCAAAACTATTTTGAGGTTCTTGGACATTAGGTATTGGCTGTACTCATTGTCTTCTTTTTCTTTTGGATCACTAGGCACTATGCAAATAGATAAAATGACAAGGTCTACTTGAGGGGAATTTCTAGTATCCCTTAAAACTATCCTATAATGTTAAGGATTACTCACATGATATAGATCAATGATGACATCAAAATTGAGGGGATTCATTGGATTCATGAGAGTCATGTCTTTTTTTTATATTGAAACAATGCAATGAATTTACAAAAGGAATGACAGTCAAAGCTGTCCACGAGAAGGTAGAAAACAAGACTAGCTGGAGTCATGTCTTGAACAAATATTGTGGTTAAACCACAATGACACCTATGTGGAGAGGTATCTTTGCTAGCAAGAGAAGGCAACATACAAGCAATAGTCTAATGGGCATTGTCCTATTGGTCTATAAATATTTGCAAGTGGGAAGCCATTCAATTTTTTTATTGGCCTACACCTAGATCTATAACATAATATTAGAGCATATCATGGATTTAGCATACAAAGAAGAAGAAGAGAGCATTCACTATAGAATCTACAAATAGAGCAATATTTTTATCTTTTCATGTGTTGGACGAGTAGAATTTTCACTTTAAAACGTACCATATTTAGGTAAAACCTCGTAGGCGTTTTGGCCATTCACCCACATAATTGTATGATATATAAAAAAGCTTTAAATAGCTTGAATAAATTAAATGTCAAGTTCCAAGCCACCTAGACTAAGAGGCAAAACTAGAAAAGGTGCTTGACAATTTTCAAATGTCCATAAAAAGAATAAAGGGGGTTGGAAACACCCAAATGGCTAAGTTGAGATCCAATGGAAAGACCCTAATACAAAAGGTGCCAAACAAATGAGTCAATTTGGGCTCCCAAATGCTAAACCAAACTATTTGAAACCCACAAGACCATTGAGTTGTAGCAGATTGGAGGTTCCACCTAATATTAAGGTTTTGAGCCATGGGCGATTGAGGAGAAAGCCAAAAACAACTATCAAAGGGTTTGTAGTTCTTGAAGGTAGTGTTTGGATACTATTTTTTATCTTTCCACTAGGCCTCAATGCATCAAATTCTAACTTTATGCACCATTTCAGAAGACTCAAACTCCATAATGATTTGAAAGGACTCAAAATCTTAGTCAATAAACCTATATTTGGCTTCAAATTTTGGTAAGATATCTAGCTCTTACTAGCTCTAGAGAAGAGGTCCAAAATGAAGCAAAACCTATGCTCAACTAACTTAAGTGTATGGACCAAGAGAACTTTGGCAAACGACCAACCCTAACAAGTGATCATAGGAGACCACCATAATAATTTATGTTTGAAGGAAATCTAATCATGAAATCATTCCCTTTCCAAGTAAGTCACATATTGTACCTTTACAATTTTCATAGTACTTTAGGCAATAAAAATGCCTTGAATTTGCACTAGTTTCTTCGTGTGAGAATAGAGTGAAGGCCCATATTGTGTTAAGCTTATTTTCCATTAGGAATGCTAGAAGTAATGCAATGCCCAGAGAGGACTTTCTAGGCTTCGTAACCTTCTAGGGCATGAATTACCCATTTGGCACATAAGGCCTACCCTTGATTATGAGTATCAATAAGGCTCAAACTACTAGAGTCATATGGGAGACAATTAAATTCCTAAGCAACTTGGTGAAACCCTTTACCTTTTCTCAAAGGAGGCCCAAGGAAATGATTTAAGTAATATCTCTAAATTATCTCTAAATTTTGTTTGGAAACATTTGAGGGAACCCAATAGAAGAATAGTATGTGCACATGAGTGACAAAAAGCACTCTAGAACAACTTTCAAATTTCCTAGCTAGAGAAAGAGGCTAAGTAATCCAAAAACATATTTTTCAATATGAGTTAGAATAAATTGTCAATGAGTTGTAGAAGAGGATTGGAAAGCAAAGGGAATGCCTAAGAATCTAAAAAAATCTTTGTGGTCAATCCATTTCCAAACAAAAGTATCTACTCAAGAGGGTTTGGGCAAAAATATTGACAATAGGATTGATCTTTTTTCCATTGAATACTAGATTGAGAAGCAAGGCTAAATGTTTTTAGACACTACAAGGCATGGCTCACACTGTCTTGATCATCCAAGAAAGTGAAGAAGGAATCATTTACAAAATGACTTTTTAAAAGTTAGAGATTAGATTTTGGAAGGGAAATACCTTTTAAACTCTTCATAACTAATTGTTATGGCTAGAAAATATCCAAACACTTCAGGTGCAAGAATATATAAAGCTATAGAAAGAGGAAAACCTTGGCAAATGGAGTAAAAATAACCAAAACAAGAAGGATTGGATCATTAATGGTGAGACAAGCTAAGGCCTTCACAAAGAGCATTTGAACTAGTTGAATGGAATTAGGACCAAACCTAAGAGCTTGAAACATGGCTAGAACAAATGATGAGCACATTCCATGCCTTTCTAAACAATAATAATATTCTTTAAGATATATCTATTTTTATGAAGCCAAAGGAAACAATGAGTGTGAAGTGCAAGGGCTTTGCCTATGATCTTGCATGAAGAATTTAGCAAAGTAATTAACTATCACTTGTATATTTCATTAAAATAGCTTTCCTCAAGTATGAATTTTATATTGCATTTATTTATAATAGCAACTAGGGAACCTAGTGCAAGAGATTCTAGGTAGACCTAGAAGAGATAAGGCCTAACAATGTCCCAAAGAGATTTATAAAATTTGGGTGAAAAACTATTGCAATCAAGGGATTTTTCATTAGCCATAGAGAAATTCACATTATGAAGATTTGTCAAAGTGAGTTTCTAGTCACAAAGTGCTTGCTAAGAAGTGAAGATACTACAAGGGTCCACACGTATGTCACACTAGTGAAGGGATTTCTTAGACTTAGAAGAATATTTTTTAAGGAACTTAGTGATTTTGAAAGGACTGAAATATTATTTTTATAAACTTTATCGCAATATTTCAGCTAGTGCAAATGAGCCTTGATTGAGCTCCCTAAGTTTTATTATTATCAATTTTATTTTTTTCTAGTGAAGCAAAGTAATATACAACTATAGAGTGGGGGAGAAAAGGAGTGGCTCTAGCTTGGTGGTGCAACAATAGAATTATGAGGTGGTGGCCTTGTATGAGTGGTGACAAAATAAATCCATTTTGTGAACATAGATTCATTAAAGGAAAATAGTTTATTTGATGGTATCATTTCACCACTAGATCCATCCAATCCTAAGAGAAGAATGTGGTTCAAGATTCCAAGTGTGTTGAATATGGGCCAAAATGGGAGTATGATTCAACAATGATGTGTTGAGATAAAATTATTTTTTGGGAGCTTTGACACTATAAGTTGCCACTCAATGCAAAACCAAATTGGAAAATTATTTAGAAGGATAAAATTTAGAAAATCCTCCATTGGTAATTGAAAATAGCTTGCAAAAATAAAGATAGGTTGACTTCACATCATTACTTTATTAAGGTGATTAAGATTTATTTCTAATCCTTTTTTTTTTTCCATGTATACCATGGAAATCATAATGAAAATAACTAACATTTAGATTAAAAATACCTATTTTGTTGTACATGTAAATATCAAGCCTTTCTCTCATTAGTGATCCATATCATAGGGAGATGGCCACATTTATTAGATTCCAACTCAACCATATTGAAATCTCCACACATGTGCTAAGCGATAGTGAGAAGAGATTCTACAATCCAACACTAGAAAATAGATCTTTCAACAACATCATTAGAATCTTAAATATTAATCACTCAAGAGAGTGGTTATTAATATTAAAGAGAGCTCACAAGGTACAATTAGTGGGTCACAACCATGAGCCACTATGTGCTATTTCCATATAAAAAAATGAAAGTGACAAGTATTGCATGATATAGCTCCTTATCACTAAGAAAAAAGTGAATTGATGGCTAAATGACAATAAATAATAGAAAGCATGAAACCTACAATTTTTATCTCTTGAAAATAAAAGACATCAAGATTGGGAAATATTTGTTGAAAATATCATACTATGTATTTCCTTGTTGGGCTAATGAGGCATTAAACATTCCATAAGATAAAATTCATGGAAGAGGAGAGTAAAGGGACATGTGATCCTTGTTGAGATTATCAAGAGCCCCATAAATATTCTTCAAGAAGTTATCTGTGAATAAGACTACTTTGGAGATTGAGATTCCACAAGTGCTTTCTTTCGATTTGGAACAAAATCACCTTCCTTTATCCCATGTGCTATGCTATGAGAATGACAAGAGGTGGAGGGAGAATCCGATTGAGAAGTTGGATATGAAAAAAGAATGCTACCAAGAAGTGGTTTTCTATTAAAGTGAGGATTATTCACCAATTGTGATGACTACCCTAGAGGTTTATATTCAACAACATCCTTCACCTTATTAGGATTTAAAACTTAACCCAGTGATTGAGGACGAGCACTTATATCTCTATATTTATGATAATTTATTTCATTACTCATTGTAGTCAAGCTACCCTCTACTTTTAAGGTATAGAATGACCAATAGGTTTCTTGTGTTGATACTTAAAGAATTGGGTAAACAAAGAACAATCTTGGATTTTCTATTATAAGGATTAACACCAATAACAAACTCTTGGCAAGTTGAAATGCATGACCCTTTGGTAAAGATATAAGTTCCTAACTAGAATTTTATAGAATCCTTATGGTCCTTGGGTAGGCCAAAATCAACACAAACTCTTTTCAAGGGCAACTTGAGAAAAACATTTTTTCTCAATATGGATACCATGCTCTAGTGGATAACTAGAACTTGTAGAGAATCCTCCCCATAAACACCAAAGTATCAAGGCCCTTAGGAAAACACTAACAGTTGGAACAAATGTACACGGATTCATGCTAAAATATGGCCTTATCAATCTCGACTTCAATGAAATGGAAAAATATAACCCCTTAGTGAGGTTTAAAATAGATTCCATACGAACCCAATGAGGGACCCAAGTAGAGTCAACCCAAATTTTTATCATTATTTATTAAGGAAATCTACCCATAAAATACCCAGCAAGGGTGTAGTTTTCAAGTCACACATGCATTTAAAAAATATTTAATAGGAAAAACAACCTCAAAACTTGAAAATTTACCTTGTGAACTACTTTTAGAATGAACTTGCAAAATAATTCTTGATGGGAAAACATATATCCCCACAAATCATAAATACTTGCACCAAAACCTAAGGTCTGGGAGTGTCAACATACTTGATGGGAATGACTTATGATTAGATAGTGGCATGAATGAACTAATTCTTATGAGTGAGTAAATTCACTTTCATCTTTAGGCTCTATAAGGCCAAGGGGTTTTTTCTCTAAGGTCTCTACAACAAGATAGTTAAAGAGAAATATACCATTAGAATCAAGGCCTTTAAGAAACCATACCCAACATTATATGAACCCCAATAGTTGCCACTGATTTCAGGTCACCATTGAGTACACACAAACTACAAGACCTCTGATAAGTAAAAAATTAAATATCTCTCTTACCATGCATACACATGTCCATGCCATATCCTCAAGGGTGAATCCACTTAACCTGGCATACACATGGAAGAAGAGAAACACTCTAGCATGATGCTTTAACAATATTTTAGTTTTAGGTTACTTAGGATGAGGCAAGTTACAAAATTGAATCACGCAAGAATGGTGGAAATAAACTACTCGTACATATAATAAGAGAAGTCTAAAATGAAATAATTTTGGTCCTTCACCCCATATATTAACACCTACTCCATTGGTAAATGTTTGCAAGAAATATAAGGGATACAACCCAAAGTTTTGTACCCAAAGGACCTCTACTAGTTGTAGTCTTTAACCCCATAGTTGGTCCTATTGAGATAACATGAGAAAGTATTCCAGATCCAAGATTAGTTGTAAATCAAAATAAAATAACATATGCACAAGAGAGATCATAATTCAAAGTTACTTATATTCATTATATCAATAATCATTCATTGCATTCCTTACATCTTTGTTATAGTCAATACTCTATATTCTTTTCTATTCCATTATAAATCACTCTATCCTAATATCTATATTAGTGGTGAATAGATCTTTCTATCTACTTATATTTACGATAGGGGGTGCAGCCCTTAAATAGTATCCCTAGAGTACATTCTATCTTCCTAATCTCATGTTACAAAATATTCTTTCTGGTTAGATATTAAGGATCTCTGGACTGGTGTTTGTGCACTATTTTCTGGCTAACATCATCTCCTCTTCAAAACCTTGAATTGTCCTCAAGCTAACTTTGCTTTGCTGGTAGAATGTCTAAATAGATGCCTTTGAGGGTAAGAAGGTGATCATCCCATTGTTTCTTTGCCAAATGTAGTTGATTGATGTGAGTATGAAGTTGGACTAGTTGCTTCTTGACTTTTGGAATAGTGGTGTTTATTTGAATACTTTGGGGAAATTCCCGAGCTTCATGGATAATGCTAGAAAGATGGGTCAACTATAAATTGAAAAATTCTCTAAGCTAATGAAACCACCATTAGATCTTATCCCTTTGATCTTGTAGTTGTTGATACCTAATCACGGAGGCCTTCAAAATTCACTCAAATACTTTCATATTTATCTTTAGTGGCATCATAGTGCTATGCGATGTGTAAAATATGGGTCTCTAAAGTATCTATTTGAGCTTTGGTAGAAGCCATAATGGTAGGCTACTGTAGGAAATATTGGAACATCTGGTTGATCTCCTCAGTTGTACCTTTGATTGTGATGAGATGGGTCTCCAATTGTGACTAGACAATAGCACATTTGTTTCGAACTTCATCCATCTTATTCTTTTGAAATACTGCTTCTACCTCTTGCTTGATCTTAACCTTCTTTATACTAGGGTCTTGTAAAAGTTAATTTATGAGCATCTTCAATTTTGTTGATAGATCCTGAGTAAAGTCTCCATATAAATGAGGAAAATTTCCTTGAATTTCCTTGATCTATGTATTCAACATTTTCCACATGTTTAAGAATTTAATCCTAGGATATTTGATGAAACATTTCCCCTAAATGAAACTTTTGCAGAGGCGGGATGTTCCCTATATTTACCTGTGTTCCCACCATTGGTAGTTGAAGCAATTGGGAAGATGCTATTGTTTGTATGTGTTGCTGCATCACCAATAAATCCTCTATGGGTTACATTAGAGAAGGTGTTAAAGATGAGGGTGCATATGTCTAAGGAGGAGGGGTCTATATCAAAGAAGTATCATAATTTTCTTCTTCCTCGTGCATTTATTTGTATTCTTGTGTAGTAGCTTGTGTGATTTTCCCTTGTACCATATGCATGATCTTCGTTTTTTCTAACATGGGCTTATTTAGGTGTTGCTTAGACTAGAGTTCTTTTTCTTGTAACTCCTTTATTTTTTCCTTCTCTAAATTTATCAGTGTGGGTACAACCGTTTGGATGGCTAGTTCTCATAAGTTCTCTTCTTCTCCAATTGCTTTCTCTCTGAAGTTTTAGTGTGGCAACTATTTGATCCAGTAATCTACTCATACTCTTCTAAGGTAATATTTGAGGCTACCATATATCAAATCACTGCGCTCTCTGTAGTCTTCTTGTTGATAAAAGGCATCTTGGAGTATGTTTGTAATGTTTTGGAGAAAATTCTTTTCTCGAACAAGGTGTTGTATAACTGACCTTTATCTATCAATGGGACTGATGGGCTTCCCATTCTGGAGGATGTCTTTGATTTTATCTCCTTTTATTCCTCCATCTCTGATTGGGGCTCTACCTCTCTCCTTTCCTATTATTTCTTCCTTGCCCTATTCCTTTCTATGCTCATTTGTAAGAGGGCCTCTGTTTCTTCTATTTTTTAGGGGTCTTTTTTAATGTCCTTTCTAACTTCCTCTTCCTCGATAGGCTACTTCCAATTTTTGTAGAAGATGCAGTCCCTATTTGCAATCTTTTGGATCTTATAGGAGTAGATCTAGGTGCTATTTTTGGCTCCTCTATATCTTTTGGTGGTATTTTTGCTTGTTCCTTCCCCTTTTGTTATTATGTCACTTTCTCCCTAGCTACAAACTCTATGTATTCCTTAGTAGTTGGGCATCTTTCTACCTTAGGATCTTTTGGGAGGCTAAGAAAGTGAGCGACATAGATTCAAATTTTGTATTTGGAACCTCATATGGTAATGGTGGAATCCATGAATTTTGTAGTTCTATTGCCACTATTATGGTAAAATCTTTGTCTATCAAAAAAAAAAAAATGGAATCTAGGTACTTCTGTACCATGTTATGGGGAACTCTCCATTGGTCTTGCATTTATTTCTAATTTTTTTTTGAAGAATTCCCCAAACACCTAAATGTATGTTGGTTTAGTCAAAAACCCTTTTACTTAATCCTAAATTTGTGCAGCTACCGATTTGGTTGTATCCCATGCTTTTTCTGGAAAATTGAGGGAGTTGATTCATGAAATAGAATGTGAGGCAAATGAGAGGAGCACCATACCAAAATTGAAACCCTAAAGTCTTTTTTTGAGTTGCTTTCTCTAGAAGCTCCATTCTAAGTACTTCACATAGATCAAATTCTTTTCCTTACACGACCATCTGATATGTGGTGTGGATGGCAACAAAAATTGTGGGCCCTTCCCAGTTTGTATAGTAAAATTTATATGCTATTACCTTGGTATATTTCAGGGTTAGTGATGTTGCTAATGTCTAGACTTCTCTCATCAAAAGTTTCACTTGTGAGTTTGGCGACTTCGACGTTCTTGATACCCTTCTTTAGCATAATTGCCCTTGTGCTAGCAACTCTATAACATCCTAGATGGCCTCCTTTGTGATGTGGTAGGATTTTTATAGGTACAAGTACTCATCATATAATCTTTGAACACCGAGTGGATCCATTCCTCTTCCTTAGCGAAATCCAAGTAGTCCTTCCATACATCTAACTTATTTTCTTTGATCCAAACATTCTTAGGTAGATATGAGTTGGTTCCAGGTTTAGTAGAGTTGTCCTCAACTCCTCAAACTTTAAATGCTCAATTTTCACCAAAGGCGTGTGAATGTACTTCCTTATGTCTTTTGTATAGATCACCTCATTCAATAATTTTGAGAATTCTCCCTCCAGATCCACAACCATCACTTTGTAGGAGAATTTATTATAGTTAGGATGCGATTTGTCTATGATATCTGTGATCCTAATAAAGTGTTGCTTCCTAAATGTGAGATGTTAGATAAAACTAATAGTGCAATAAAGAGAAACAACAAGATAATAGGGCACCTCAATTATTAGCGTAGGAAAATGAACAATATGAAAGCAAGATAAACAAATAAATTGCTGTTATACCTTCATGTTGTTGCTCCCTTGGTTGGCCCTTGATGTTGAAGTCTTGTGTGCTCCTTGGATGGCAATGAAATGAAGTGGATGCAAGATGAATTGATGCAATATGGATGCTAAAATGGGTGAGAGCTTGAATGGCAATTTTGCAAGAGTTTATTTGCAAAAGACTCGATCCTCCCAAAAATGAAGGAATTGAAGGGGTATTTATAGGCCAAACTGAATTCTCTAGAGAATTCAACGGTTGGGATTGATCCAACAAAGATCAAGATGAAGGGCTATGGTGAGTTGAGGACTCACAAGCCCTCACATCTTGACATGTGGAGGGTGAGATGTCCTAGGGTGGAGTGATGTGGAGATGAGGTGGATCTTGGGGGATGAGAAGATTCCTTGGAGGAATAAAAGTGAATTAAAAATTCACAATGATTAGAAGAATCTAGTGGATAAGAGAGGGTCTCCAAAAAGCTGGAGATTTGTCACATGTGGGTGATGTGACAAGTCCAAGGTTCTAGAAGCCCTTGGCACATGTGAAGTGACAAGTCAAGGCTTCTAGAATCTTGCATGGGGGATGGGGAAGACCTTGGGAAGATAAAAGTGAATTAAAAATTCACATGGGGAAGAGGGGAACCTTGGTTGAATAAATGTGAATTAAAAATTCACATGGGGAAGGGAGTCCATACCAAAAATGGTAAGTGGGAAGGTTGACCAGAAAAGGTAAGCCAAATGTGGCTAATGATTTTGATTAAGGTTGTGCAAACACATGATTAAGGTAATTAATGAGAGATTAGAGGCAAGTGGGAGATTATGGAGGATGTGACACTTAATCAAGATTAAGTGGTGCACATCCTAATCACAGATTAATTAATTTAATCCGGATTAGAAGAGGGTTTATGGAGAATGTGACAAGGAGAGAGAAAAAGAAAGAATTAAAAATTGATTTTAATTCAAATGGGTTAAAAGACTAAATTAAATAATTTGTCATATTTATTTAATTTAGAGAAGAACAGGGTGTAAGGTAAATTATTTAATTTATTTAATTAGATACTTTAGGAACCTTAGGCAGAAAATGAAATAATGATTAAATAAATTATTTAATCACCGTTAATGGAATAGATGAATATAATAGACGATTTTGATCATATGGAAGTGATCAAATTTGGATGTCTACAATATCAATATAAGTAGGGGTGGCCATGATTTCAAGATGATATTGGAGTTAGCACATGGTAGCTTGATTTTATAAAAGAGTTAAACGCGGTTGAGTGAATGAATGTCGTGAGAGCACAAGAGAGCTAAGTGACTATAAAGGTGGGATGAGTTTCTTTTTGTATGTTTTATGGGGTAGCTCATTAATTCTTGTAGCTATTTTTAGTCATTCCCCGCCTTTTTCTGCTCATTAATGTTTTATGGCTAACTTTTCTTGGTGTCTAATATTCTCTACCTAAAGTACAATATGGTACACTATACTACTTATATTGATATTTATTATGTATGTGATGTCCTGACCATCTGATGCCATTTTAGTATCTTTTTTGGATATCCATGCGTTGTCCCTTCTAGGTTTTGGTGATTGTGATGGTTTTCATCTATAGTTACAATGTACTCATGATTGTACTATTTCATTAGATTTTATTGAATGTGTTCCGATCTGGCTTTGTATAAAGAGGACTCTTTGGAATTTGTAAAGCCTTCCCTTATTTCAATTTTCACAGCACCTACTTCTTCCTTAATGACCTTCATCTTTGTGAAAGTCTTGGGGAATAGGTCCCTATATTCTATCAATAATTCAGTAACCAATGCCCTAACCGATTCTCTCAATAGTATCCTATCTTGATCATTTTCATAAACTCTTCGAGATGTTAACTCTGGATCATTTTGCATCCATGCCTTTGAGACTTTATCACTATCCATGCTACAATTTTCACTATTTAATTCTAGTTCTCCTTCATTATTTGGATCTTCTTCTTCTTCTTCTTCTTCCCCATTTAGAAATTTGGAGATAGTGTAGAGGTTTTTAATATCCTCCTCTTCATTTGCTTGTGCAACTTCTTCTATATAGGATCCATCATCTGGTTCTCCTATGGAATACACACAACTTTGGTTTTAAATTTATAAATGAAATATCCTCTTTTTGGGAGTCTACTATACCATGAACATTAACAAACCATCTTAATCCAAGTAATGCCCTGAAATTATTAAATGCCTCCTTAATTTCAACCACTTCAAAAAAAACCAATTGTTCTATCCCTTTAACATTCACTTCAACATTCTTCCAAGTTCCCAAAGTTTGCATTCTAGAACCATTAACAAGGCTTATATTCATTGGTGTTTTTACAAGCTTAGGTCTCCCTAATTTCTCCCATGTGGTGGATGGAATGATATTTAAATCAACATCCAAATCTATCATAACATATTTGAATTTGTGATAATTCAAATGTACATTTATAAAAAAATGAACCATTATTCAAGTTTCAATCCTCTAATAATTGATTGACCTACAATTGTTTATTCCAGTGTTTTCCCCATTGCTTTAGTTTAGCCACTAAATCCTTTTTTCTAGCCAGGGATGCAAGGTCTTTTAGAATTTTAACTTCTTGCTCCATAAAGAAACCTACTTCTTCCTATTG
This sequence comes from Sequoiadendron giganteum, assembly GCA_007115665.2. Classification (NCBI taxonomy): domain Eukaryota; kingdom Viridiplantae; phylum Streptophyta; class Pinopsida; order Cupressales; family Cupressaceae; genus Sequoiadendron; species Sequoiadendron giganteum. Next base: position 548,400,940 of record CM021109.1, read on the forward strand.
TTGTTGCATGATATCTTGTTTGACTTGTTTTACCACCTTTTCATGTTGTTTTTTATTAGGCTAGAAGTGGTCTGGTTCCTCATCATCTTCTTCTTCTTCTACCAGACTATAATATTCTTCATATGCTTCTTCTACCATTGGCTTCTTTTTATTTTTACTGGTATCAGTATATTTTAGAATTTTAACTTCTTACTCCATAAAGAAGAACAGTTTGAAGAAGAGGATGAATCTCTAGAAAAGACCCTAAGAACCCCTAAGTATGTGCAAATAAATCATTCTGAAGAAAAAATCATTGGAGATAAGAGAAAATGTGTATTGACAAGAAGAAAATTTGTTGAAGAAAAGGTAAATTTGTGTCTAATTTCTAAAGTTGAACCTATAACAGTGATTGAGGCATGCAAAGATGAACATTGGATAAAGGCTATGGAAGAGGAACTACTGCAGATTGAGAAGAATCAAACTTTGAAACTTGTTCCAAGGCCTGCAAACACAAACATAATTGGATCTAAGTGGGCACTAAAAATAAACTAAATGAGAATGGAGAAGTGGTAAGAAATAAAGAAAGGTTTGCGTGTAAGGGTTATTCACAAGTTGAAGGAATAGATTTTGAGGAGATATTTTCTCTAGTGGAAAGAATGGAAGCTATCACGATGTTTTGGGATTTTGCAACACACAAGGATTTCAAATTTTATTAGATGGATGTGAAGTCTGCTTTCTTAAATGGAGAATTGGAAGAAGAAGTATACATGGAACAATTGGAAGGATTTTAGTTATTAGATACACCAAATATGGTCTGCAAATTGAAGAAGGCTTTGTATGGATTGAAGCAAGCTCCCAAAGCTTGGTATGTAAGGTTGGATAAATATTTGATACATCAAGGATTCAATAAAGGTACTACATATAATAATCTTTACTTTAAGGTTGAAAAGATAAAATCTTGATTGTTGTTGTGTATGTTGGTGACATAATTTTTGGAGGAAATGAAGCTACGTGGAAGAATTTTGCAGAACAGATGCAAAAATAGTTTGAGATGTCTATATTTCGGGAGATGAATTTCTTCCTTGGGCTACAAATCAATCAAACAAACAAAGGTATATTCATTTTACAATCAATGTATGTCAAATAAATTTTGAAGAAGTTTGAAATGGAAGACTCCAAACTGGTATATACTCCTATGGTTACTAGTTGCAAATTGAGGAAGAATGATGAATCCCCTAAGGCTGATCAGAGCAAGTACAAATCAATGATTGGTGGACTACTATATCTAACTACTACTGGATCAAATATCATGCATGCAGTTTGCCTTGTGGCTAGATTTCAACAAGATGCTAGAGAGTCACATGTTGCAGTAGTGAAGATGATATTTAGATACTTAAAGGGCACTCTAGATCATGACTTGTGATATCCAAAGGATACTAACTTCACTTTGAGCGCTTACACAGATGCAGATTGGGTTGGTTGTGTAGATGATAGGAACAGTACAAGTGGTGGTGCATTATTTCTTGGATGTAGATTGGTATCATGACTAAGTAAGAAACAAGATATAGTATCTTTATCTACTGCAGAGGCTAAGTACATTGTAATAGAATCTTTTTGCACACAATTTTTGTGGGTGAGGAAAACATTGAAGGATATCAGAGTAGTTACTGATGAACCAATTTATATCTTATGTGATAATACAAGTGAAATTAACATTTCAAATAATCCAGTGAAGCATTCAAGGACAAAACATATTTCAATCATATATCACTTTTTTAGAGAGAAGGTTGTGGAGAATGAAGTAAAGATTGAATATGTGCCTACAAAGGATCAGATTGTTGACATAATCACTAAGACTCTTCCTTATGATATTTTTGAGTATCTCTGAGAGAAGTTGGGGGTTATTGCCCGTCCTTCCTTGAACTAGATGCATAAGGAGATCAATCGGTCCAGTGGATCTCAAGATTCATTCTTTATTTAGGACTAATGTTGTTGGCTACCTCTCAGGGGGAGTAGGTAGTGACATTGTTGATTATTGTAGTAAGAAGAGTGTGTTTTGTCATTATGCAGTGATTTTTGATTTGGTATAGTTTGGTGTGTGATCCTAAGGATGAGTATTCAGAGCAATAAAGGAAAGGTGTTGCAAAGAAGTAACAAATAGATTGTTTGATGTCAAAGGAAGAGAATAAATAGTACAAACAATTTTAGTCCTTTTCCATTGATGTTAATGGGGGGAGAGAAACATGTAAAAAAAGAATAAGTAATAAGGGGGAGAGAAAGTCATAATTCATTTAGGGAGAAATAAACAAGTAAAGAAGACAAGCTACAAAGGGCGAGAAAAGAGAAAAGGAAATCGGTATGGTGTAGAGCTATTGTGTCTTTGATGATTTTTTACATCATGTGTTGTCATCAATGACAAAAGGGGAGATTGTTGCAAGTATGAGTAGTTGGTGTTGTCATTTATGTCAACACACCTTTATTGTCATTGATGTTTGTAGTTGAATGAGATTGTTGCAAGAGTGTGGGTAGTTGATGTTTTGATTAGTTGCATTATGTTGTCATTAGTAAAGATACTAGTGTCAAACTCTATTGTTTCTTTGATAAGATTTTGTCTATGGTTGTGGAAGTGTTGAAGATTATGATGATGTGTCTTTGGTGCTTGGTGTTTTGTCCTCAGATCTGAGTGGTTGGGTCATGGGTTTTATTTTCTGGCGTTGACTTGTTATTGATAGTGGTCGGTCACTTAAGTGGTCTTTTATCCCTTTTTGGTCATGACTTTACCGGCCTTGTTTACCCATCCTTTTGGTCTTTTGCGTCATGATTACATTATATTTTCATAGTGTCGGGCTATTGAATTATTTTAGATTAAACCTCTAAATAATATTTTCGACCTTGAGGGTCATTTCCCTGTCTACCTAGTCGATCCCTTTCTTTATGAATAACCTTTTCGCATGTGCAGATTGCGCGACCGTCAGATGACATGATTTTAATCTTCACCGTTGCTCGCATACCTCACAAGGTTTATGCTAACGTCACAAATATGGTGTGAGGCGTGCGAGATGCTGCCATCTATCACATTTGATGGTGGGGACCAATTTTTCTCGTTGACTGATGATGGAGGCTAATGTCAACAACTGTTTCTGTACCGCCGCATCGTGATCGTTCCTCGTTGACCTCACACAATTAAAACTGTAGTTTCAATAATGCTGTGAGGTGTGCGATTTGGTGACGCATGGACTCCGATGTTGTGCGCTGATAACAAAGGTGGGGCCCGTTCCGTGTTGATGTGGTGCTTGGTAGGTGAATATCCTGTCCATTTGGTGACTGGAGGGAGAACGTGGCATTTTAAAACTATTTTGACTAAATCTGAGCCGTTCTCTTGGCCAACGTTGCATTTGATCAATGACTCATATTTAAAATAATTTGGTATTGTACTAGAACCGTTTTATCTCGCACGAGTGAATAGAAATGGCCGAGTTTGACTCTGCTTGTATAATTAAATGCTAAAATTTGCAAATTACTATTTCCATGATGTATCTCTACATTGAGGAAGAATTGCTTGGTATTGAGTGAAGCAAGCTGTGGTTACGATTTCTTAATTTCGCTGCCCTGGATGTTCTGCGAGTGAAACCGTAAGTAGCACGTATGCCATTTATTGTAAATTCAGAAGATTTTATGGTCGCTTGCTAGGCAATTCGTCATTGTTTCCTGTTCTGTTCTTTAAGAATTGTTTGAATAGATTCGATTTTAGAGCTCATCTAGTTAATTGTTGAAGACTCTAGAATCATGAGGTATTTTTCTGTTTAAGGCTAAAGGAGAAAATTGTAATTTCTTGCTATCTAAAAATAAACAAACCCTAGCTCAAATTATCATTTATTTAGTATAAATGGCACCCAAGGCTCGAATTTCTGGTTTTGAAACCACTACCAGGTCTTTATCCCAAGATATTATTGATTTTTTACAACCCTCTACTAACAAGAAGCGGGAGGGAAAGGTTTTGTTCTATGGGCCTCGATTCTTGGAAGGATTGATAGATAAGCAATGTGCAATTCATGATGTCAAGTTACCATACATCGGGTGGTAGTTGTTATCCAATTGGTTTGGGAACAGGAATTTGTCGGTTCCTTTGTGTAACCCCTGGAGGTTAGACCTGGGTAAATTGGTGGTGCCTAATGTTTATATGGATGTAGATCTTTTAAAGGACATCGTTACTAGATATGACCCTATGGCCCGAATTGTCAGAACACATGCTGGTGTGCAGATGATTAAGATAACCAGAGAAGAAATTGCAGAGATTTTCAAATTGCACAAATGGAGTCAAGATATGGTTCCTGTCGACTTTGAGGTTTTCAGACAAGAGAATAGAAATACTAGGGGTTTGTTCAAAACATCCTTTTTGATACCTCATTTGGCTATCTCAGGAAGAGGAAAAAATCAGAAGAAGGTAGTAATTGGTAGGAATGAGCCTGAACCTTTTCCTGTGAACTATTTCTTCATTTATTTCAAGAAGACTGTTTGTGCTTTATGTCAGGTTCTGGGAGTTAGCTTAAAGAAAACCTTGCCTACCGATATTATGTATATGGCAGTAAATCTCCAACACCCAAGTTTTAATGTAATATATGATTTTGCCACTTATTTGGTAGAGAAGATGCACACGGTTCTGGTAGACCTAAAGGAGGGGAAAAATTGGGTTGAATTCAAATGGTATTCCTTGTTAATCCACATGTTTCTATATAGGGGTCAAACTGTGTTCGAAAAGGATATGGAATTAAAGAAGAAGGAAAGAAACATTGAAATGCATGTCCAATATTGGACTAGGATTCTTGATATGCATGATCATAAGTTTGATTATGTAACTTTCCATAATGTCTTTGGATCTAAATTAAGGAAGGCTCTGGTTCATGACCCCCTAAGGATCCCAAAATAAATTCTTGACTTCTTGAGGCCGATGGAGAGAAGGCCTGAATTAAACATAATGCACAATGGGGGAGACATTATCCCCTATCATAATACCATAGTTTTCAGGGTTTTTGGCACTAATGTCAATCCAAAGGTTCTGCCAAGGGAGGTGCCCCTTAGAATTGGATTTTTGGAAATCATGAGGCAGTTGGGGGGCGCTCAGGAACTACACTTGCTAGCTGAATAGAAGAAAGGTTCTTTCTTCCCTGAATATACAATATTTGTTGATTTTGTTATGGCAAAGGGAGGATGGAAGGAGTTGCATACATTACTTGGGACTTATAGGCTAAGGACTATGCGCCCCAAGAATCATGATCCTGAGGGTTTTATCTCTCAAATGAAAGAAAAACATCGGACAAGAGATTTTGTCCACAACTTCTACTTTCCTGAGGACATCATCAGGAATATTTTTGATTTGGAATTACAAGATGAGAGAAAGGCACTATACATTGCCTACTCTGCAATGGTAAAAAGTAAGCAGGAAAAAATTCCTAGTTTCAATCCTATACCTAATGCTAAAGATGAGTTTAGCAGGGCAATGCATGCTATTGATTATTTTGAGAGCTTGGTTGGGGTTTTGAAAGATGAAAGGGTTGTGGAAGAAAGGGGAAAATCACAAACCATCGAGGAGTACCCTGAAGTAAAGTTAGAGGAGAGGCCTACTTATCAGCCTCAAAAGAAGATAAGGGTTTTTTCTAGAAGAAAGGGAAGTAGGGCTGAAGATGTTGCTAAAAATATTGCACCATCTTCTTCAAGGAACTCAGTACCAAATGTTGTTGATTTGGATTCTCCTCTAAGTTTTTTAGAACAGGCTTGCCCACCATTACCAAATAGGTAGAAGGTTGAAAGAGTAAAGATTGTTGATTGTGATGGTGATGAGGATGATGACATTATTGTGACTTCGAATGAAATGCATCATGAGATGCCATTGGACCTAGTTGATACTGCAACAAGTTCAGGTGTAGTTTATTTGAGGTTAGGAAAAGATGAAATCAAAGGAATAACAAGCAATGATGAATTGAGAATAGAAGCCTGCAAAGAGTTCATGATGGATGACTCTTTTATTCAAACTAGTGCTTTTAAAGATTTTGTGTGGAGACCACATACTGCATTATATGCTGAGAAGGTGGCACATGAGAGAAGTCTGCATCCAGAGCTCTCAGAGAAGGCAATTCAAGCTAAGGTCAGGGAACATATGAGAGACAAATTCAAAGAAATAACACTAGAGCAGGGCCGAGCATTGGGTAAAAAAAGTGGAGTATTGCTACTCCCTGAATGGGATATCGTTGATGCTGTGGTGTTTGAAACAGTAAGAAGGGATAGTGAGCCACTTCTTGCTACTGAAGAGGAGGTTACATTGACACTCAAGGGATCAACCTTTAATGAGGAATGGGATGCTTTGGCAATCTGGTCCCTATCCACTACCTCTAAAAAGCCAATTGTTGTAGAACTGTCTGACTTCAGTGGTCACTTGGTTGTGAGGAGAGTTGCTGACACCCCAACATTGGAAGCTGATGATATGGTCATGAATGTTGCCAAATTCACCAAAGAAACAGTTGAAGATTTGACCAAGGATCGAGATACTTTGAGAGGCCAATATAATGACATTATTATTGAATATAATAAGTCAACAAAAGGTAGTAGAGTTAGAAACTGAATTGGCTTTATTGAGGCAAAAAATGGATACCATGAGGTTTCAAAAGTAATCCAGTTCTAGCCACACTGTTCTCGACCCACCAGTAGAGCAGTCTCAGCCTCCTGCACAAGCATAGTCTTTGGCTATTGTTCCATAGAATATGGGACAAGTGCCTATCACTATCGAGAGGGTTACTAGCCCTGGAGGGGGAATTTCTAGGGAAAAATTGATTCATCAGGTTGAAGAATATAAGGAGATGGTAAAGCAAATCCGGGATGCAACAAGGAGAAGCAATGCAGTGATAGTGGACACTGTTTTAAAACATTTAAACAGAAGGGTCTAGAGTAAGCTAAACAATGTTCATGCAAATTATGTCCTAATGTTGCAAGCATTAAAAATGTTTCCAAGGGATAAAGAATTGGCTATCCC
>CM021109.1:548408042-548455361 GCA_007115665.2 Sequoiadendron giganteum
TTTATACTAAGACATCATTTTGTAGGTTTGTATAGCAATGTGGGCAAAAAACTATAGAAGTTCCCCTCACGCAAATCAAGAAACCAATGCTTCGATAGAGTCGTACCACTGCCACATCAAGAATCACTATTTAAGTGATCGTTCTAAGAGGTGCATGAGGAGAATGGATTGGCTTATCCATACACTTCTTCATAGGGTAGAGCCATTCTATAAAAATAAAAGATATTTGCAATTATCTAGGTTTTTGACTAACTTCAAAAAAGAATGATATTACATAACTGCATTAGAGAGGTCAAAGAAAATACCAAATACGGATTGTTATCCATATGATATCCTCCCTAACACATACCAGATAAGAAGCCAAACAACTCCAATAAAATGGTATCTTGTTAAAAAAATTGGACCAGGTTTACATGTGTGTGACTGTCAATGGGCAAATAAGGGAAACACATGCAAACATGTGCTAAAGATTTTAGATCTTCTAAAGAGAAACAAAATAAATGAGCAAGATCAAGTTGTTGGTAAGGGTCATTTGAGATTTTAGTTTAATATTTATATGTTAGATGATTATTATTATTTTTTTCAAAAATAACTAAATTACTCTCATTAAATTATAAATGGTGTTACTCTTCCGCTTGATGATGATGACAATGTTAGAGGGAGTTTCAGTCACGAAAACAATACCATTGGTAATATTGATATGGTATTTATAATTAAATATTAGTTGATTTTTTATGATTCACAAAATTAATTAAATCTTAATTCAATTATAGATGGTTGTAATAAAATAGAAGATCAAGATGTGCTTGGGGTTGTAATTGGTGATAACTTTCAAAATTCTATTGATTATTTAAATCATCTTCTCCAAAATTTACCAACTAGCGAAGATAAAAAATATTTTTTTTGTCAATGTATAGCGAGATTGAGAAAAGATATTCATACATCTCTTCCTTCCTCTTCCACATTTACATCAATCCCTGGTTCAAATAACATGTCAATGAGACGAATATCGCCATGGTTTAGTCCAAGCAAAATGCGCAAACGTCGTTCAATTCATCAAAGAGACAATGTCATTTCTGAAGACTTGAATGAAACAATTGAGGACTATGAAAATTTTCAATTCCCCTCTACACGACGTAGAAAGGAAAAGAAAAAAAAGTCCATTAAACGCTCAGGCATCGCAATAGAAGAAGAAAGAGTTAGTATTATGCAACAACACAGTGAGTATAGTTTTTCAAAAGAATTTTAGTAATTTACATTACAATAGTTTTTGTTTTTATTTCATATGTTTAATATATGTCATGTTGTAGGTCTGGATGAGCAAGAAAGTACTCAACGACATCAATTACCTTTCTCTATTAATCTAAACCAAACAATAACAGATGAAATACAACTTATAGATGGTAATTTTTTTACTATTAAGTGTGTTTATTAAGTTTATAGACAATTACTCAACTCCTATTTCTAATCAAATTTCTAATCTTTATAAATTTACTATTGTTTATATTAATTACATAATGTAATTTTACACTTGAAAACTTTATCTATGTTGATGTGTTAAATATTTGTCATTGCAGCTTCAGAGGATCAACAAAATAGTAGAGAACATATGTTACCTTTTTCTATTGATCTTAACCAAGAAATGACAATGGAGACAATGCAAAGTGGAGATGGTATAAAAATTATAGAACACACTTCAATCAATTTTATGTCTTTAATTTGTAATTTTTTTTTTTCTAAGTTGATGTCTTAAATGTGCATGTTATTGTGGCTTTAGATGATCAACAAAACACCCAACAACATATGTTACCATTTTCTATTGATCTTAACCAAGAAGCAACAACAATGGATGTAATCCAAAGTAGAGATGATAACAATATGGTAATTTGAAAATTTTAAATTATAGATAATTTTTTATTTAGTGGTCTAATTTATTTACTATTCAGCTAATTAATCAAATTTATGGTTGACTTGTTATTGTGTAGTCAACTTTTCATCCATCAAGTGGCATGAGGAGGCTAGATTTTGATGATCCACCACAAATATAAGATTTGTCTAAGACATAAGATCAATTGGACTATTGGGATTTAATGTGTAGTTATTCTACATGCACTTTGTATGTAGATCTTGAGATGGCATATGTAACATTTTGTAAAAAGCATTTTGAGTTGGCATAAATGCCAATTTTTTTATATGTGTAGAGAATTATTCTACACTTTTATATATAAAAGTCCATATACAATATAATTTGTGTTGACCCCTTTGACATTTGTTTTCACATATGAGCCTATAGAAAAAGGAATCATATTGTTAGATTCTCCAATGTTAAATCTTTAAACATATAAGTTGATTCTCCAATGTTCTCTTATTTTCTCTTGTGAAGTAGACAAACTACACTTTGGGTTGTTTTGATATAGTATTATCATTAGCAAAAATTATTCCTTCCTCTCTAATGCAAAAATTATTCCTTCCTCTTCAATCTAAACACATAGAATTTGGTTATATGTCTAATCAGCTGCCATGATCTAATATAGGTGTTTTTTACTTATAGATAAACTGTTATGTAAAAATTATAATCTGTCCTCTGATCTAATAGATGTCAATTTTGAAATGAATTTGGAAATCTTGTTTGGATGCCATTTTAAAGATTTATTATTGCAAATCAGTTTTGGTTGTCATTTTAAAGATTTATTATTGCAAATCACCTTATATAAAATCTTCACTTATATGTTAAAATATATTAATTATTTTTTGGGTATTTGAACAGTAGATTACATATAATTAGATAAAGAATTAGTAGAAAATTCATTTGAACATTCAAAATTCATCCATATTTTATTTTGAATGCAAAGTGGCAAGTTTATAAATTTAGAAATGTAATAAAATAACTTACTAAATTTTATAAAAGTAAGTTTTGAAATTAATAGACTTCAAATTAAAAAATATTCAAGTTTTTTTTAAAATAGGATATCCCTTTTTATATAGACTTGTTTGAGCAATCTTTTCCAATAAAAAATATTATTTATCATGATACAATATTGAAAAATATGTGAGGTTTCTAAAATTTAGATAATTAAGTATGAATGAACTTTGTTAAATGTACTATTACATATAAGTTTATACATGAATATACTAAAATTAAAAGAAAAAATATTATTTGATATCATTATACAATATTTTTTCACAGTAGAATAATAATTAAACTATAAAAGAATGAAAAATAATTATTTAAAAAAAAGTCTCTAAATTAACTATTTAAAATTAGAAATTAGAAAATTAAATTAAAAAAATCTTAAATTTACAATTACATAAATTTATTTTTCTAAATTATTATATTTAAATCATAAAAAATATTCAATTTCTTTTTTTTAAATTGAAAAATATTTCAAAAAAATAAATAATTCATATTCTATTTTTATTCAAAATCAATATATATTTATAAAGAAATATTATGTTTCACTAAATATTTTATTGTACAAAATAATAGCAACTTAAATATGCATCTAATAGAAAGACTTTTCATAATAAGTGCACATTTAAAATCATGTTAAAAAATTGCAAAATTAAATACAAAGAAAATATAATAAATTTATGATAACAAATAAAAATAAGTTATTAAAATCATTTATATAATATTATTATTATGGTTAGGGTTAGATTACAATTTAATTAGGGTTAAGATTATAATTTTGTCAAGGTGAAGTTTCAATTAGGGTTAAAGTTCAATTACATTGATGGTTCAATTATGGTTAAGGTTAGGTTTAGATTAGTGTGAGGGTTCTACGAGTTAGTTAATAATTAAGATTAGAATTACAATTTGCAAGGTTAGGGTTCAATTAGGGTTAGAGTTCTATGATGAATTAAGGTTAGGGTTCCTATAGGTTTATAATTATTGCTATTTTTTATTAGGATTAGAATTACAATTTGCAAGGCTAGGGTTAGATTAGTATGAGGGTTTTATGATGAATTAAGGTTAGGGTTTGTATAGTGTTACAATTACTATTACAATTCAATAAGGATTAGGATTAGGTTTGACATTATGATTCATTTGGGGTTAGGGATGGGGTTAGCCTTGAATTATGCTTATATTTTGATTAGGGTTAGGGTTCATTTAGTAATAGATTAAATATATTATTATAATATTTTAAATATAATAATTTATAGGGAGTGGACCATGGTTAGAATTACGGTGAGGGTAGGATTAGAGTTAGAATAAAGTTTTAATCTAATTAGGGTTGCATTCAATTTTAATATATTATGGGCTGCCCCAAAATAGAGATTAATGGTTATAATCATTTAATTTTAACTCTAATATGAATATAATAATCACTTTAAGTTTAACCTTAATATGAATATAATAATCATGAGAATTAGAGTTAAATTTATGATTACAATTATGGGTGCAGTAAAAGAGGATTGGAAGGATATAGATTGCACATGGAACCTCTTGAAAGGAAGGGAGGTGGAAAGAGAATACAAAAAGAAGGGTAGTAGAGCAAGGAGTTAAAATGAGCAGTAAATAAGATTAAATCACAAAAGAAATTAGATGAAAAAATAAGACTAATAATATATAGAGAGAATGAAAAAAGAAGGTTTAAACTTAATTGAAAAAAAAATGTACAATACCCTTTATAATTTAATGATATATTTTAATTATACTAATATTTTTTCATTTATAACATGATATACTAATACATTATATTAATGTGATTAAATATTGATGTAAAAACACACATAGTTATATCGAAAGCACTTTTACACTTGAGTTCAATGTTAAAAATAAAATATTATTAACTTTTAACACTTTGATTAATTAGATCAATTAAATAAAATTTATATATTTATTCAACATATTTTTGAATACATATGTTTTAGTATATGTAATGATCTATTTAAACAAAAAATATATAATTAGGTTAAGATAGTTACCAACTTATTGTTCAAAAATAATTAATGTTAATTTTTTCCATTTGAAAACATGGTGATTACATATATTTTTGGTGGGTTAACAAGTATTCTCTTGTAAAAATGTAAATAAAATTAGAAAAGTAAAAATAGTTGTAAATAAAAGTCAATTAATATTATAATTAGATTATTTTATCACTCTTAGGTTATCTTATTTACTTAAGAGTTATTTTACTTTTTACTATTTAAGGATTATTTTATTTTATTTATAATATAGGTGGCTAAAGATATCTCTCCACGTACATTACATATATTTTTTAAATATAGGTATGCTAGTTCTATTAACCAATATTAAAATCAAAACACATAAATACAATAACACAAAATTACTTTTTGTTTTTACTTTTCTTTAATGAAATCTTTAATTGTTATTAAATTTTTAAATATTTAAAAGAAATAATAAAACGCTAAACTTTTAATCCAATTTTTTAAAATGAATATGTGCCCGTGCAAGCCTCCTCTACAACTTGTTGGTCAATGCAATAATTTATTTTGATTTAACAAGTTTTTTTGTTTTTTTACTGTGTTATAAACAATTAAATAAGAATGGAATTTTATAATTAAACACAATTTAATTTAATTTAATTACTATATTTTGAACAATAACATTCTTAGTAAATTATTTTGACTAATGAGAGTGCAGCCATGGATGACATGTCTATGCTATGGGGGGCGGCTATGCAGAGGCACCCTATGCAGGTGCGAATTGTCACCTGCATAGACAGTGCCACCCATTGCACATCAAAGTGTGATTGCTAGTTATTAACTATATAAGATAACTAAATGAGACATTAATTTGCTTTAATCTCTTATGTTTGAACACAATAATGAAAAGTCCATATGAAAGGAGGCCATGACGGCTCATATAGATAAACGTGCCTCACAGACCTGGATTTCAGGCATGAATGTCTGAGATAAAGAAAAAAGAAGAAGCTACATTTCTCGAACGATTCGCGGGCATTTAGAGAATAATGCACATTGAAAACCGTTTCATGATTTGATGAAAAGATCACATTTTTAAATGCAATGTCAAAAGTTTTACAGCTAAATTTTGGAAAAGTGAGTTTAGGGTTCTACGGGATCCAGCTTCAAAATCACATGGATGAAGCTGAGATTAAAAGTACAATATCAAATTGATAGTCCGCAGTCCACAAGGACAACACCAGTAAATCCCTGCCTGCATCCACGGAGTCCTACATATCAGGATAAATCGATAGATAAAATACCTAAATCTTTGTGTCATTAGTTCAATTCTTCCGTACCTAGTTCAATTCAGGAAAAAGAGAAAAAACCTTTTGACAGGGGTTTTCTGACAGACTGTCAAATTGTTTAAATATCCCTGAAATATCAACTCACTGTGTCTGACTCAAAACATCCATTCAAAAACGATCTTTTGAATAAACATCTCCACTACACAGATGGTCCCACGACGAGTACAAACCCTGGTTGGTTAAAGCATGTCCTCCATCTTTGCATGACGTCACGAAGCACCCATGGGGATTATCCGTACAAAATTGCCAGCCTTGATTCAGGTATATTAAATTTGATAATCATTTAAACTAATCCAGATCATAATTTTGCAGGTGGCCAGGAGCTCCCAAAATCATAGCACTCATTTCTTAAAAATGAGATTAAAATCAAAATCGTAAAGCAAAACCCTAGAAAACTACCCGCACCTTAATACAGTAGGTGACAGGGCACCTGGAATATGGTAGAATGGCGTGGGGTCTCAGCTGCTTTATCCCCCTGCTCAATGTAAAATACTCTGGTCGCTTTTAAATTAATTCTGTAGCGGCCCCCATAAGCTGTATTCCGTCCATTTAAAAAGCGGTTTCGTAATTTAAAAGGTGGTTTTGCATTGTCAAGTGGTTACAAGTTGACATCCCGGTGAAAAGACGTGTTGTTCATTGGGTTGCGCTCCCTCTCCTTGTTTAAAGTAGTTGGGAGATATTTTGTACACACGGCTTGTCAGCATTAGACAGTGATTTTATGGCAAACATAGTGGTTTTTCCGCGTGCCAATGTCAGCGCTCTGTAACCTTCAGACTGTCATTTTTCTAATGGCTTTTATCAATGGTGAACAGTTCATATTAATGGGTGGGATGGAATCACACTTCAAGAGTCTCTTGAAAAACAAAACAAAATAATGACATTCATATCATTAATCAGCAAGAATTATACAGATTGGCAGAGGGGGTTCATTATCACAAGGTTTATCCAAAACTATTTTGAGGTTCTTGGACATTAGGTATTGGCTGTACTCATTGTCTTCTTTTTCTTTTGGATCACTAGGCACTATGCAAATAGATAAAATGACAAGGTCTACTTGAGGGGAATTTCTAGTATCCCTTAAAACTATCCTATAATGTTAAGGATTACTCACATGATATAGATCAATGATGACATCAAAATTGAGGGGATTCATTGGATTCATGAGAGTCATGTCTTTTTTTTATATTGAAACAATGCAATGAATTTACAAAAGGAATGACAGTCAAAGCTGTCCACGAGAAGGTAGAAAACAAGACTAGCTGGAGTCATGTCTTGAACAAATATTGTGGTTAAACCACAATGACACCTATGTGGAGAGGTATCTTTGCTAGCAAGAGAAGGCAACATACAAGCAATAGTCTAATGGGCATTGTCCTATTGGTCTATAAATATTTGCAAGTGGGAAGCCATTCAATTTTTTTATTGGCCTACACCTAGATCTATAACATAATATTAGAGCATATCATGGATTTAGCATACAAAGAAGAAGAAGAGAGCATTCACTATAGAATCTACAAATAGAGCAATATTTTTATCTTTTCATGTGTTGGACGAGTAGAATTTTCACTTTAAAACGTACCATATTTAGGTAAAACCTCGTAGGCGTTTTGGCCATTCACCCACATAATTGTATGATATATAAAAAAGCTTTAAATAGCTTGAATAAATTAAATGTCAAGTTCCAAGCCACCTAGACTAAGAGGCAAAACTAGAAAAGGTGCTTGACAATTTTCAAATGTCCATAAAAAGAATAAAGGGGGTTGGAAACACCCAAATGGCTAAGTTGAGATCCAATGGAAAGACCCTAATACAAAAGGTGCCAAACAAATGAGTCAATTTGGGCTCCCAAATGCTAAACCAAACTATTTGAAACCCACAAGACCATTGAGTTGTAGCAGATTGGAGGTTCCACCTAATATTAAGGTTTTGAGCCATGGGCGATTGAGGAGAAAGCCAAAAACAACTATCAAAGGGTTTGTAGTTCTTGAAGGTAGTGTTTGGATACTATTTTTTATCTTTCCACTAGGCCTCAATGCATCAAATTCTAACTTTATGCACCATTTCAGAAGACTCAAACTCCATAATGATTTGAAAGGACTCAAAATCTTAGTCAATAAACCTATATTTGGCTTCAAATTTTGGTAAGATATCTAGCTCTTACTAGCTCTAGAGAAGAGGTCCAAAATGAAGCAAAACCTATGCTCAACTAACTTAAGTGTATGGACCAAGAGAACTTTGGCAAACGACCAACCCTAACAAGTGATCATAGGAGACCACCATAATAATTTATGTTTGAAGGAAATCTAATCATGAAATCATTCCCTTTCCAAGTAAGTCACATATTGTACCTTTACAATTTTCATAGTACTTTAGGCAATAAAAATGCCTTGAATTTGCACTAGTTTCTTCGTGTGAGAATAGAGTGAAGGCCCATATTGTGTTAAGCTTATTTTCCATTAGGAATGCTAGAAGTAATGCAATGCCCAGAGAGGACTTTCTAGGCTTCGTAACCTTCTAGGGCATGAATTACCCATTTGGCACATAAGGCCTACCCTTGATTATGAGTATCAATAAGGCTCAAACTACTAGAGTCATATGGGAGACAATTAAATTCCTAAGCAACTTGGTGAAACCCTTTACCTTTTCTCAAAGGAGGCCCAAGGAAATGATTTAAGTAATATCTCTAAATTATCTCTAAATTTTGTTTGGAAACATTTGAGGGAACCCAATAGAAGAATAGTATGTGCACATGAGTGACAAAAAGCACTCTAGAACAACTTTCAAATTTCCTAGCTAGAGAAAGAGGCTAAGTAATCCAAAAACATATTTTTCAATATGAGTTAGAATAAATTGTCAATGAGTTGTAGAAGAGGATTGGAAAGCAAAGGGAATGCCTAAGAATCTAAAAAAATCTTTGTGGTCAATCCATTTCCAAACAAAAGTATCTACTCAAGAGGGTTTGGGCAAAAATATTGACAATAGGATTGATCTTTTTTCCATTGAATACTAGATTGAGAAGCAAGGCTAAATGTTTTTAGACACTACAAGGCATGGCTCACACTGTCTTGATCATCCAAGAAAGTGAAGAAGGAATCATTTACAAAATGACTTTTTAAAAGTTAGAGATTAGATTTTGGAAGGGAAATACCTTTTAAACTCTTCATAACTAATTGTTATGGCTAGAAAATATCCAAACACTTCAGGTGCAAGAATATATAAAGCTATAGAAAGAGGAAAACCTTGGCAAATGGAGTAAAAATAACCAAAACAAGAAGGATTGGATCATTAATGGTGAGACAAGCTAAGGCCTTCACAAAGAGCATTTGAACTAGTTGAATGGAATTAGGACCAAACCTAAGAGCTTGAAACATGGCTAGAACAAATGATGAGCACATTCCATGCCTTTCTAAACAATAATAATATTCTTTAAGATATATCTATTTTTATGAAGCCAAAGGAAACAATGAGTGTGAAGTGCAAGGGCTTTGCCTATGATCTTGCATGAAGAATTTAGCAAAGTAATTAACTATCACTTGTATATTTCATTAAAATAGCTTTCCTCAAGTATGAATTTTATATTGCATTTATTTATAATAGCAACTAGGGAACCTAGTGCAAGAGATTCTAGGTAGACCTAGAAGAGATAAGGCCTAACAATGTCCCAAAGAGATTTATAAAATTTGGGTGAAAAACTATTGCAATCAAGGGATTTTTCATTAGCCATAGAGAAATTCACATTATGAAGATTTGTCAAAGTGAGTTTCTAGTCACAAAGTGCTTGCTAAGAAGTGAAGATACTACAAGGGTCCACACGTATGTCACACTAGTGAAGGGATTTCTTAGACTTAGAAGAATATTTTTTAAGGAACTTAGTGATTTTGAAAGGACTGAAATATTATTTTTATAAACTTTATC
The DNA here is from genome assembly GCA_007115665.2 of Sequoiadendron giganteum. Taxonomy (NCBI): domain Eukaryota; kingdom Viridiplantae; phylum Streptophyta; class Pinopsida; order Cupressales; family Cupressaceae; genus Sequoiadendron; species Sequoiadendron giganteum. Next base: position 548,418,194 of record CM021109.1, read on the forward strand.
GCAATATTTCAGCTAGTGCAAATGAGCCTTGATTGAGCTCCCTAAGTTTTATTATTATCAATTTTATTTTTTTCTAGTGAAGCAAAGTAATATACAACTATAGAGTGGGGGAGAAAAGGAGTGGCTCTAGCTTGGTGGTGCAACAATAGAATTATGAGGTGGTGGCCTTGTATGAGTGGTGACAAAATAAATCCATTTTGTGAACATAGATTCATTAAAGGAAAATAGTTTATTTGATGGTATCATTTCACCACTAGATCCATCCAATCCTAAGAGAAGAATGTGGTTCAAGATTCCAAGTGTGTTGAATATGGGCCAAAATGGGAGTATGATTCAACAATGATGTGTTGAGATAAAATTATTTTTTGGGAGCTTTGACACTATAAGTTGCCACTCAATGCAAAACCAAATTGGAAAATTATTTAGAAGGATAAAATTTAGAAAATCCTCCATTGGTAATTGAAAATAGCTTGCAAAAATAAAGATAGGTTGACTTCACATCATTACTTTATTAAGGTGATTAAGATTTATTTCTAATCCTTTTTTTTTTTTCCATGTATACCATGGAAATCATAATGAAAATAACTAACATTTAGATTAAAAATACCTATTTTGTTGTACATGTAAATATCAAGCCTTTCTCTCATTAGTGATCCATATCATAGGGAGATGGCCACATTTATTAGATTCCAACTCAACCATATTGAAATCTCCACACATGTGCTAAGCGATAGTGAGAAGAGATTCTACAATCCAACACTAGAAAATAGATCTTTCAACAACATCATTAGAATCTTAAATATTAATCACTCAAGAGAGTGGTTATTAATATTAAAGAGAGCTCACAAGGTACAATTAGTGGGTCACAACCATGAGCCACTATGTGCTATTTCCATATAAAAAAATGAAAGTGACAAGTATTGCATGATATAGCTCCTTATCACTAAGAAAAAAGTGAATTGATGGCTAAATGACAATAAATAATAGAAAGCATGAAACCTACAATTTTTATCTCTTGAAAATAAAAGACATCAAGATTGGGAAATATTTGTTGAAAATATCATACTATGTATTTCCTTGTTGGGCTAATGAGGCATTAAACATTCCATAAGATAAAATTCATGGAAGAGGAGAGTAAAGGGACATGTGATCCTTGTTGAGATTATCAAGAGCCCCATAAATATTCTTCAAGAAGTTATCTGTGAATAAGACTACTTTGGAGATTGAGATTCCACAAGTGCTTTCTTTCGATTTGGAACAAAATCACCTTCCTTTATCCCATGTGCTATGCTATGAGAATGACAAGAGGTGGAGGGAGAATCCGATTGAGAAGTTGGATATGAAAAAAGAATGCTACCAAGAAGTGGTTTTCTATTAAAGTGAGGATTATTCACCAATTGTGATGACTACCCTAGAGGTTTATATTCAACAACATCCTTCACCTTATTAGGATTTAAAACTTAACCCAGTGATTGAGGACGAGCACTTATATCTCTATATTTATGATAATTTATTTCATTACTCATTGTAGTCAAGCTACCCTCTACTTTTAAGGTATAGAATGACCAATAGGTTTCTTGTGTTGATACTTAAAGAATTGGGTAAACAAAGAACAATCTTGGATTTTCTATTATAAGGATTAACACCAATAACAAACTCTTGGCAAGTTGAAATGCATGACCCTTTGGTAAAGATATAAGTTCCTAACTAGAATTTTATAGAATCCTTATGGTCCTTGGGTAGGCCAAAATCAACACAAACTCTTTTCAAGGGCAACTTGAGAAAAACATTTTTTCTCAATATGGATACCATGCTCTAGTGGATAACTAGAACTTGTAGAGAATCCTCCCCATAAACACCAAAGTATCAAGGCCCTTAGGAAAACACTAACAGTTGGAACAAATGTACACGGATTCATGCTAAAATATGGCCTTATCAATCTCGACTTCAATGAAATGGAAAAATATAACCCCTTAGTGAGGTTTAAAATAGATTCCATACGAACCCAATGAGGGACCCAAGTAGAGTCAACCCAAATTTTTATCATTATTTATTAAGGAAATCTACCCATAAAATACCCAGCAAGGGTGTAGTTTTCAAGTCACACATGCATTTAAAAAATATTTAATAGGAAAAACAACCTCAAAACTTGAAAATTTACCTTGTGAACTACTTTTAGAATGAACTTGCAAAATAATTCTTGATGGGAAAACATATATCCCCACAAATCATAAATACTTGCACCAAAACCTAAGGTCTGGGAGTGTCAACATACTTGATGGGAATGACTTATGATTAGATAGTGGCATGAATGAACTAATTCTTATGAGTGAGTAAATTCACTTTCATCTTTAGGCTCTATAAGGCCAAGGGGTTTTTTCTCTAAGGTCTCTACAACAAGATAGTTAAAGAGAAATATACCATTAGAATCAAGGCCTTTAAGAAACCATACCCAACATTATATGAACCCCAATAGTTGCCACTGATTTCAGGTCACCATTGAGTACACACAAACTACAAGACCTCTGATAAGTAAAAAATTAAATATCTCTCTTACCATGCATACACATGTCCATGCCATATCCTCAAGGGTGAATCCACTTAACCTGGCATACACATGGAAGAAGAGAAACACTCTAGCATGATGCTTTAACAATATTTTAGTTTTAGGTTACTTAGGATGAGGCAAGTTACAAAATTGAATCACGCAAGAATGGTGGAAATAAACTACTCGTACATATAATAAGAGAAGTCTAAAATGAAATAATTTTGGTCCTTCACCCCATATATTAACACCTACTCCATTGGTAAATGTTTGCAAGAAATATAAGGGATACAACCCAAAGTTTTGTACCCAAAGGACCTCTACTAGTTGTAGTCTTTAACCCCATAGTTGGTCCTATTGAGATAACATGAGAAAGTATTCCAGATCCAAGATTAGTTGTAAATCAAAATAAAATAACATATGCACAAGAGAGATCATAATTCAAAGTTACTTATATTCATTATATCAATAATCATTCATTGCATTCCTTACATCTTTGTTATAGTCAATACTCTATATTCTTTTCTATTCCATTATAAATCACTCTATCCTAATATCTATATTAGTGGTGAATAGATCTTTCTATCTACTTATATTTACGATAGGGGGTGCAGCCCTTAAATAGTATCCCTAGAGTACATTCTATCTTCCTAATCTCATGTTACAAAATATTCTTTCTGGTTAGATATTAAGGATCTCTGGACTGGTGTTTGTGCACTATTTTCTGGCTAACATCATCTCCTCTTCAAAACCTTGAATTGTCCTCAAGCTAACTTTGCTTTGCTGGTAGAATGTCTAAATAGATGCCTTTGAGGGTAAGAAGGTGATCATCCCATTGTTTCTTTGCCAAATGTAGTTGATTGATGTGAGTATGAAGTTGGACTAGTTGCTTCTTGACTTTTGGAATAGTGGTGTTTATTTGAATACTTTGGGGAAATTCCCGAGCTTCATGGATAATGCTAGAAAGATGGGTCAACTATAAATTGAAAAATTCTCTAAGCTAATGAAACCACCATTAGATCTTATCCCTTTGATCTTGTAGTTGTTGATACCTAATCACGGAGGCCTTCAAAATTCACTCAAATACTTTCATATTTATCTTTAGTGGCATCATAGTGCTATGCGATGTGTAAAATATGGGTCTCTAAAGTATCTATTTGAGCTTTGGTAGAAGCCATAATGGTAGGCTACTGTAGGAAATATTGGAACATCTGGTTGATCTCCTCAGTTGTACCTTTGATTGTGATGAGATGGGTCTCCAATTGTGACTAGACAATAGCACATTTGTTTCGAACTTCATCCATCTTATTCTTTTGAAATACTGCTTCTACCTCTTGCTTGATCTTAACCTTCTTTATACTAGGGTCTTGTAAAAGTTAATTTATGAGCATCTTCAATTTTGTTGATAGATCCTGAGTAAAGTCTCCATATAAATGAGGAAAATTTCCTTGAATTTCCTTGATCTATGTATTCAACATTTTCCACATGTTTAAGAATTTAATCCTAGGATATTTGATGAAACATTTCCCCTAAATGAAACTTTTGCAGAGGCGGGATGTTCCCTATATTTACCTGTGTTCCCACCATTGGTAGTTGAAGCAATTGGGAAGATGCTATTGTTTGTATGTGTTGCTGCATCACCAATAAATCCTCTATGGGTTACATTAGAGAAGGTGTTAAAGATGAGGGTGCATATGTCTAAGGAGGAGGGGTCTATATCAAAGAAGTATCATAATTTTCTTCTTCCTCGTGCATTTATTTGTATTCTTGTGTAGTAGCTTGTGTGATTTTCCCTTGTACCATATGCATGATCTTCGTTTTTTCTAACATGGGCTTATTTAGGTGTTGCTTAGACTAGAGTTCTTTTTCTTGTAACTCCTTTATTTTTTCCTTCTCTAAATTTATCAGTGTGGGTACAACCGTTTGGATGGCTAGTTCTCATAAGTTCTCTTCTTCTCCAATTGCTTTCTCTCTGAAGTTTTAGTGTGGCAACTATTTGATCCAGTAATCTACTCATACTCTTCTAAGGTAATATTTGAGGCTACCATATATCAAATCACTGCGCTCTCTGTAGTCTTCTTGTTGATAAAAGGCATCTTGGAGTATGTTTGTAATGTTTTGGAGAAAATTCTTTTCTCGAACAAGGTGTTGTATAACTGACCTTTATCTATCAATGGGACTGATGGGCTTCCCATTCTGGAGGATGTCTTTGATTTTATCTCCTTTTATTCCTCCATCTCTGATTGGGGCTCTACCTCTCTCCTTTCCTATTATTTCTTCCTTGCCCTATTCCTTTCTATGCTCATTTGTAAGAGGGCCTCTGTTTCTTCTATTTTTTAGGGGTCTTTTTTAATGTCCTTTCTAACTTCCTCTTCCTCGATAGGCTACTTCCAATTTTTGTAGAAGATGCAGTCCCTATTTGCAATCTTTTGGATCTTATAGGAGTAGATCTAGGTGCTATTTTTGGCTCCTCTATATCTTTTGGTGGTATTTTTGCTTGTTCCTTCCCCTTTTGTTATTATGTCACTTTCTCCCTAGCTACAAACTCTATGTATTCCTTAGTAGTTGGGCATCTTTCTACCTTAGGATCTTTTGGGAGGCTAAGAAAGTGAGCGACATAGATTCAAATTTTGTATTTGGAACCTCATATGGTAATGGTGGAATCCATGAATTTTGTAGTTCTATTGCCACTATTATGGTAAAATCTTTGTCTATCAAAAAAAAAAAAATGGAATCTAGGTACTTCTGTACCATGTTATGGGGAACTCTCCATTGGTCTTGCATTTATTTCTAATTTTTTTTTGAAGAATTCCCCAAACACCTAAATGTATGTTGGTTTAGTCAAAAACCCTTTTACTTAATCCTAAATTTGTGCAGCTACCGATTTGGTTGTATCCCATGCTTTTTCTGGAAAATTGAGGGAGTTGATTCATGAAATAGAATGTGAGGCAAATGAGAGGAGCACCATACCAAAATTGAAACCCTAAAGTCTTTTTTTGAGTTGCTTTCTCTAGAAGCTCCATTCTAAGTACTTCACATAGATCAAATTCTTTTCCTTACACGACCATCTGATATGTGGTGTGGATGGCAACAAAAATTGTGGGCCCTTCCCAGTTTGTATAGTAAAATTTATATGCTATTACCTTGGTATATTTCAGGGTTAGTGATGTTGCTAATGTCTAGACTTCTCTCATCAAAAGTTTCACTTGTGAGTTTGGCGACTTCGACGTTCTTGATACCCTTCTTTAGCATAATTGCCCTTGTGCTAGCAACTCTATAACATCCTAGATGGCCTCCTTTGTGATGTGGTAGGATTTTTATAGGTACAAGTACTCATCATATAATCTTTGAACACCGAGTGGATCCATTCCTCTTCCTTAGCGAAATCCAAGTAGTCCTTCCATACATCTAACTTATTTTCTTTGATCCAAACATTCTTAGGTAGATATGAGTTGGTTCCAGGTTTAGTAGAGTTGTCCTCAACTCCTCAAACTTTAAATGCTCAATTTTCACCAAAGGCGTGTGAATGTACTTCCTTATGTCTTTTGTATAGATCACCTCATTCAATAATTTTGAGAATTCTCCCTCCAGATCCACAACCATCACTTTGTAGGAGAATTTATTATAGTTAGGATGCGATTTGTCTATGATATCTGTGATCCTAATAAAGTGTTGCTTCCTAAATGTGAGATGTTAGATAAAACTAATAGTGCAATAAAGAGAAACAACAAGATAATAGGGCACCTCAATTATTAGCGTAGGAAAATGAACAATATGAAAGCAAGATAAACAAATAAATTGCTGTTATACCTTCATGTTGTTGCTCCCTTGGTTGGCCCTTGATGTTGAAGTCTTGTGTGCTCCTTGGATGGCAATGAAATGAAGTGGATGCAAGATGAATTGATGCAATATGGATGCTAAAATGGGTGAGAGCTTGAATGGCAATTTTGCAAGAGTTTATTTGCAAAAGACTCGATCCTCCCAAAAATGAAGGAATTGAAGGGGTATTTATAGGCCAAACTGAATTCTCTAGAGAATTCAACGGTTGGGATTGATCCAACAAAGATCAAGATGAAGGGCTATGGTGAGTTGAGGACTCACAAGCCCTCACATCTTGACATGTGGAGGGTGAGATGTCCTAGGGTGGAGTGATGTGGAGATGAGGTGGATCTTGGGGGATGAGAAGATTCCTTGGAGGAATAAAAGTGAATTAAAAATTCACAATGATTAGAAGAATCTAGTGGATAAGAGAGGGTCTCCAAAAAGCTGGAGATTTGTCACATGTGGGTGATGTGACAAGTCCAAGGTTCTAGAAGCCCTTGGCACATGTGAAGTGACAAGTCAAGGCTTCTAGAATCTTGCATGGGGGATGGGGAAGACCTTGGGAAGATAAAAGTGAATTAAAAATTTACATGGGGAAGAGGGGAACCTTGGTTGAATAAATGTGAATTAAAAATTCACATGGGGAAGGGAGTCCATACCAAAAATGGTAAGTGGGAAGGTTGACCAGAAAAGGTAAGCCAAATGTGGCTAATGATTTTGATTAAGGTTGTGCAAACACATGATTAAGGTAATTAATGAGAGATTAGAGGCAAGTGGGAGATTATGGAGGATGTGACACTTAATCAAGATTAAGTGGTGCACATCCTAATCACAGATTAATTAATTTAATCCGGATTAGAAGAGGGTTTATGGAGAATGTGACAAGGAGAGAGAAAAAGAAAGAATTAAAAATTGATTTTAATTCAAATGGGTTAAAAGACTAAATTAAATAATTTGTCATATTTATTTAATTTAGAGAAGAACAGGGTGTAAGGTAAATTATTTAATTTATTTAATTAGATACTTTAGGAACCTTAGGCAGAAAATGAAATAATGATTAAATAAATTATTTAATCACCGTTAATGGAATAGATGAATATAATAGACGATTTTGATCATATGGAAGTGATCAAATTTGGATGTCTACAATATCAATATAAGTAGGGGTGGCCATGATTTCAAGATGATATTGGAGTTAGCACATGGTAGCTTGATTTTATAAAAGAGTTAAACGCGGTTGAGTGAATGAATGTCGTGAGAGCACAAGAGAGCTAAGTGACTATAAAGGTGGGATGAGTTTCTTTTTGTATGTTTTATGGGGTAGCTCATTAATTCTTGTAGCTATTTTTAGTCATTCCCCGCCTTTTTCTGCTCATTAATGTTTTATGGCTAACTTTTCTTGGTGTCTAATATTCTCTACCTAAAGTACAATATGGTACACTATACTACTTATATTGATATTTATTATGTATGTGATGTCCTGACCATCTGATGCCATTTTAGTATCTTTTTTGGATATCCATGCGTTGTCCCTTCTAGGTTTTGGTGATTGTGATGGTTTTCATCTATAGTTACAATGTACTCATGATTGTACTATTTCATTAGATTTTATTGAATGTGTTCCGATCTGGCTTTGTATAAAGAGGACTCTTTGGAATTTGTAAAGCCTTCCCTTATTTCAATTTTCACAGCACCTACTTCTTCCTTAATGACCTTCATCTTTGTGAAAGTCTTGGGGAATAGGTCCCTATATTCTATCAATAATTCAGTAACCAATGCCCTAACCGATTCTCTCAATAGTATCCTATCTTGATCATTTTCATAAACTCTTCGAGATGTTAACTCTGGATCATTTTGCATCCATGCCTTTGAGACTTTATCACTATCCATGCTACAATTTTCACTATTTAATTCTAGTTCTCCTTCATTATTTGGATCTTCTTCTTCTTCTTCTTCTTCCCCATTTAGAAATTTGGAGATAGTGTAGAGGTTTTTAATATCCTCCTCTTCATTTGCTTGTGCAACTTCTTCTATATAGGATCCATCATCTGGTTCTCCTATGGAATACACACAACTTTGGTTTTAAATTTATAAATGAAATATCCTCTTTTTGGGAGTCTACTATACCATGAACATTAACAAACCATCTTAATCCAAGTAATGCCCTGAAATTATTAAATGCCTCCTTAATTTCAACCACTTCAAAAAAAACCAATTGTTCTATCCCTTTAACATTCACTTCAACATTCTTCCAAGTTCCCAAAGTTTGCATTCTAGAACCATTAACAAGGCTTATATTCATTGGTGTTTTTACAAGCTTAGGTCTCCCTAATTTCTCCCATGTGGTGGATGGAATGATATTTAAATCAACATCCAAATCTATCATAACATATTTGAATTTGTGATAATTCAAATGTACATTTATAAAAAAATGAACCATTATTCAAGTTTCAATCCTCTAATAATTGATTGACCTACAATTGTTTATTCCAGTGTTTTCCCCATTGCTTTAGTTTAGCCACTAAATCCTTTTTTCTAGCCAGGGATGCAAGGTCTTTTAGAATTTTAACTTCTTGCTCCATAAAGAAACCTACTTCTTCCTATTGTTGTTGCATGATATCTTGTTTGACTTGTTTTACCACCTTTTCATGTTGTTTTTTATTAGGCTAGAAGTGGTCTGGTTCCTCATCATCTTCTTCTTCTTCTACCAGACTATAATATTCTTCATATGCTTCTTCTACCATTGGCTTCTTTTTATTTTTACTGGTATCAGTATATTTTAGAATTTTAACTTCTTACTCCATAAAGAAGAACAGTTTGAAGAAGAGGATGAATCTCTAGAAAAGACCCTAAGAACCCCTAAGTATGTGCAAATAAATCATTCTGAAGAAAAAATCATTGGAGATAAGAGAAAATGTGTATTGACAAGAAGAAAATTTGTTGAAGAAAAGGTAAATTTGTGTCTAATTTCTAAAGTTGAACCTATAACAGTGATTGAGGCATGCAAAGATGAACATTGGATAAAGGCTATGGAAGAGGAACTACTGCAGATTGAGAAGAATCAAACTTTGAAACTTGTTCCAAGGCCTGCAAACACAAACATAATTGGATCTAAGTGGGCACTAAAAATAAACTAAATGAGAATGGAGAAGTGGTAAGAAATAAAGAAAGGTTTGCGTGTAAGGGTTATTCACAAGTTGAAGGAATAGATTTTGAGGAGATATTTTCTCTAGTGGAAAGAATGGAAGCTATCACGATGTTTTGGGATTTTGCAACACACAAGGATTTCAAATTTTATTAGATGGATGTGAAGTCTGCTTTCTTAAATGGAGAATTGGAAGAAGAAGTATACATGGAACAATTGGAAGGATTTTAGTTATTAGATACACCAAATATGGTCTGCAAATTGAAGAAGGCTTTGTATGGATTGAAGCAAGCTCCCAAAGCTTGGTATGTAAGGTTGGATAAATATTTGATACATCAAGGATTCAATAAAGGTACTACATATAATAATCTTTACTTTAAGGTTGAAAAGATAAAATCTTGATTGTTGTTGTGTATGTTGGTGACATAATTTTTGGAGGAAATGAAGCTACGTGGAAGAATTTTGCAGAACAGATGCAAAAATAGTTTGAGATGTCTATATTTCGGGAGATGAATTTCTTCCTTGGGCTACAAATCAATCAAACAAACAAAGGTATATTCATTTTACAATCAATGTATGTCAAATAAATTTTGAAGAAGTTTGAAATGGAAGACTCCAAACTGGTATATACTCCTATGGTTACTAGTTGCAAATTGAGGAAGAATGATGAATCCCCTAAGGCTGATCAGAGCAAGTACAAATCAATGATTGGTGGACTACTATATCTAACTACTACTGGATCAAATATCATGCATGCAGTTTGCCTTGTGGCTAGATTTCAACAAGATGCTAGAGAGTCACATGTTGCAGTAGTGAAGATGATATTTAGATACTTAAAGGGCACTCTAGATCATGACTTGTGATATCCAAAGGATACTAACTTCACTTTGAGCGCTTACACAGATGCAGATTGGGTTGGTTGTGTAGATGATAGGAACAGTACAAGTGGTGGTGCATTATTTCTTGGATGTAGATTGGTATCATGACTAAGTAAGAAACAAGATATAGTATCTTTATCTACTGCAGAGGCTAAGTACATTGTAATAGAATCTTTTTGCACACAATTTTTGTGGGTGAGGAAAACATTGAAGGATATCAGAGTAGTTACTGATGAACCAATTTATATCTTATGTGATAATACAAGTGAAATTAACATTTCAAATAATCCAGTGAAGCATTCAAGGACAAAACATATTTCAATCATATATCACTTTTTTAGAGAGAAGGTTGTGGAGAATGAAGTAAAGATTGAATATGTGCCTACAAAGGATCAGATTGTTGACATAATCACTAAGACTCTTCCTTATGATATTTTTGAGTATCTCTGAGAGAAGTTGGGGGTTATTGCCCGTCCTTCCTTGAACTAGATGCATAAGGAGATCAATCGGTCCAGTGGATCTCAAGATTCATTCTTTATTTAGGACTAATGTTGTTGGCTACCTCTCAGGGGGAGTAGGTAGTGACATTGTTGATTATTGTAGTAAGAAGAGTGTGTTTTGTCATTATGCAGTGATTTTTGATTTGGTATAGTTTGGTGTGTGATCCTAAGGATGAGTATTCAGAGCAATAAAGGAAAGGTGTTGCAAAGAAGTAACAAATAGATTGTTTGATGTCAAAGGAAGAGAATAAATAGTACAAACAATTTTAGTCCTTTTCCATTGATGTTAATGGGGGGAGAGAAACATGTAAAAAAAGAATAAGTAATAAGGGGGAGAGAAAGTCATAATTCATTTAGGGAGAAATAAACAAGTAAAGAAGACAAGCTACAAAGGGCGAGAAAAGAGAAAAGGAAATCGGTATGGTGTAGAGCTATTGTGTCTTTGATGATTTTTTACATCATGTGTTGTCATCAATGACAAAAGGGGAGATTGTTGCAAGTATGAGTAGTTGGTGTTGTCATTTATGTCAACACACCTTTATTGTCATTGATGTTTGTAGTTGAATGAGATTGTTGCAAGAGTGTGGGTAGTTGATGTTTTGATTAGTTGCATTATGTTGTCATTAGTAAAGATACTAGTGTCAAACTCTATTGTTTCTTTGATAAGATTTTGTCTATGGTTGTGGAAGTGTTGAAGATTATGATGATGTGTCTTTGGTGCTTGGTGTTTTGTCCTCAGATCTGAGTGGTTGGGTCATGGGTTTTATTTTCTGGCGTTGACTTGTTATTGATAGTGGTCGGTCACTTAAGTGGTCTTTTATCCCTTTTTGGTCATGACTTTACCGGCCTTGTTTACCCATCCTTTTGGTCTTTTGCGTCATGATTACATTATATTTTCATAGTGTCGGGCTATTGAATTATTTTAGATTAAACCTCTAAATAATATTTTCGACCTTGAGGGTCATTTCCCTGTCTACCTAGTCGATCCCTTTCTTTATGAATAACCTTTTCGCATGTGCAGATTGCGCGACCGTCAGATGACATGATTTTAATCTTCACCGTTGCTCGCATACCTCACAAGGTTTATGCTAACGTCACAAATATGGTGTGAGGCGTGCGAGATGCTGCCATCTATCACATTTGATGGTGGGGACCAATTTTTCTCGTTGACTGATGATGGAGGCTAATGTCAACAACTGTTTCTGTACCGCCGCATCGTGATCGTTCCTCGTTGACCTCACACAATTAAAACTGTAGTTTCAATAATGCTGTGAGGTGTGCGATTTGGTGACGCATGGACTCCGATGTTGTGCGCTGATAACAAAGGTGGGGCCCGTTCCGTGTTGATGTGGTGCTTGGTAGGTGAATATCCTGTCCATTTGGTGACTGGAGGGAGAACGTGGCATTTTAAAACTATTTTGACTAAATCTGAGCCGTTCTCTTGGCCAACGTTGCATTTGATCAATGACTCATATTTAAAATAATTTGGTATTGTACTAGAACCGTTTTATCTCGCACGAGTGAATAGAAATGGCCGAGTTTGACTCTGCTTGTATAATTAAATGCTAAAATTTGCAAATTACTATTTCCATGATGTATCTCTACATTGAGGAAGAATTGCTTGGTATTGAGTGAAGCAAGCTGTGGTTACGATTTCTTAATTTCGCTGCCCTGGATGTTCTGCGAGTGAAACCGTAAGTAGCACGTATGCCATTTATTGTAAATTCAGAAGATTTTATGGTCGCTTGCTAGGCAATTCGTCATTGTTTCCTGTTCTGTTCTTTAAGAATTGTTTGAATAGATTCGATTTTAGAGCTCATCTAGTTAATTGTTGAAGACTCTAGAATCATGAGGTATTTTTCTGTTTAAGGCTAAAGGAGAAAATTGTAATTTCTTGCTATCTAAAAATAAACAAACCCTAGCTCAAATTATCATTTATTTAGTATAAATGGCACCCAAGGCTCGAATTTCTGGTTTTGAAACCACTACCAGGTCTTTATCCCAAGATATTATTGATTTTTTACAACCCTCTACTAACAAGAAGCGGGAGGGAAAGGTTTTGTTCTATGGGCCTCGATTCTTGGAAGGATTGATAGATAAGCAATGTGCAATTCATGATGTCAAGTTACCATACATCGGGTGGTAGTTGTTATCCAATTGGTTTGGGAACAGGAATTTGTCGGTTCCTTTGTGTAACCCCTGGAGGTTAGACCTGGGTAAATTGGTGGTGCCTAATGTTTATATGGATGTAGATCTTTTAAAGGACATCGTTACTAGATATGACCCTATGGCCCGAATTGTCAGAACACATGCTGGTGTGCAGATGATTAAGATAACCAGAGAAGAAATTGCAGAGATTTTCAAATTGCACAAATGGAGTCAAGATATGGTTCCTGTCGACTTTGAGGTTTTCAGACAAGAGAATAGAAATACTAGGGGTTTGTTCAAAACATCCTTTTTGATACCTCATTTGGCTATCTCAGGAAGAGGAAAAAATCAGAAGAAGGTAGTAATTGGTAGGAATGAGCCTGAACCTTTTCCTGTGAACTATTTCTTCATTTATTTCAAGAAGACTGTTTGTGCTTTATGTCAGGTTCTGGGAGTTAGCTTAAAGAAAACCTTGCCTACCGATATTATGTATATGGCAGTAAATCTCCAACACCCAAGTTTTAATGTAATATATGATTTTGCCACTTATTTGGTAGAGAAGATGCACACGGTTCTGGTAGACCTAAAGGAGGGGAAAAATTGGGTTGAATTCAAATGGTATTCCTTGTTAATCCACATGTTTCTATATAGGGGTCAAACTGTGTTCGAAAAGGATATGGAATTAAAGAAGAAGGAAAGAAACATTGAAATGCATGTCCAATATTGGACTAGGATTCTTGATATGCATGATCATAAGTTTGATTATGTAACTTTCCATAATGTCTTTGGATCTAAATTAAGGAAGGCTCTGGTTCATGACCCCCTAAGGATCCCAAAATAAATTCTTGACTTCTTGAGGCCGATGGAGAGAAGGCCTGAATTAAACATAATGCACAATGGGGGAGACATTATCCCCTATCATAATACCATAGTTTTCAGGGTTTTTGGCACTAATGTCAATCCAAAGGTTCTGCCAAGGGAGGTGCCCCTTAGAATTGGATTTTTGGAAATCATGAGGCAGTTGGGGGGCGCTCAGGAACTACACTTGCTAGCTGAATAGAAGAAAGGTTCTTTCTTCCCTGAATATACAATATTTGTTGATTTTGTTATGGCAAAGGGAGGATGGAAGGAGTTGCATACATTACTTGGGACTTATAGGCTAAGGACTATGCGCCCCAAGAATCATGATCCTGAGGGTTTTATCTCTCAAATGAAAGAAAAACATCGGACAAGAGATTTTGTCCACAACTTCTACTTTCCTGAGGACATCATCAGGAATATTTTTGATTTGGAATTACAAGATGAGAGAAAGGCACTATACATTGCCTACTCTGCAATGGTAAAAAGTAAGCAGGAAAAAATTCCTAGTTTCAATCCTATACCTAATGCTAAAGATGAGTTTAGCAGGGCAATGCATGCTATTGATTATTTTGAGAGCTTGGTTGGGGTTTTGAAAGATGAAAGGGTTGTGGAAGAAAGGGGAAAATCACAAACCATCGAGGAGTACCCTGAAGTAAAGTTAGAGGAGAGGCCTACTTATCAGCCTCAAAAGAAGATAAGGGTTTTTTCTAGAAGAAAGGGAAGTAGGGCTGAAGATGTTGCTAAAAATATTGCACCATCTTCTTCAAGGAACTCAGTACCAAATGTTGTTGATTTGGATTCTCCTCTAAGTTTTTTAGAACAGGCTTGCCCACCATTACCAAATAGGTAGAAGGTTGAAAGAGTAAAGATTGTTGATTGTGATGGTGATGAGGATGATGACATTATTGTGACTTCGAATGAAATGCATCATGAGATGCCATTGGACCTAGTTGATACTGCAACAAGTTCAGGTGTAGTTTATTTGAGGTTAGGAAAAGATGAAATCAAAGGAATAACAAGCAATGATGAATTGAGAATAGAAGCCTGCAAAGAGTTCATGATGGATGACTCTTTTATTCAAACTAGTGCTTTTAAAGATTTTGTGTGGAGACCACATACTGCATTATATGCTGAGAAGGTGGCACATGAGAGAAGTCTGCATCCAGAGCTCTCAGAGAAGGCAATTCAAGCTAAGGTCAGGGAACATATGAGAGACAAATTCAAAGAAATAACACTAGAGCAGGGCCGAGCATTGGGTAAAAAAAGTGGAGTATTGCTACTCCCTGAATGGGATATCGTTGATGCTGTGGTGTTTGAAACAGTAAGAAGGGATAGTGAGCCACTTCTTGCTACTGAAGAGGAGGTTACATTGACACTCAAGGGATCAACCTTTAATGAGGAATGGGATGCTTTGGCAATCTGGTCCCTATCCACTACCTCTAAAAAGCCAATTGTTGTAGAACTGTCTGACTTCAGTGGTCACTTGGTTGTGAGGAGAGTTGCTGACACCCCAACATTGGAAGCTGATGATATGGTCATGAATGTTGCCAAATTCACCAAAGAAACAGTTGAAGATTTGACCAAGGATCGAGATACTTTGAGAGGCCAATATAATGACATTATTATTGAATATAATAAGTCAACAAAAGGTAGTAGAGTTAGAAACTGAATTGGCTTTATTGAGGCAAAAAATGGATACCATGAGGTTTCAAAAGTAATCCAGTTCTAGCCACACTGTTCTCGACCCACCAGTAGAGCAGTCTCAGCCTCCTGCACAAGCATAGTCTTTGGCTATTGTTCCATAGAATATGGGACAAGTGCCTATCACTATCGAGAGGGTTACTAGCCCTGGAGGGGGAATTTCTAGGGAAAAATTGATTCATCAGGTTGAAGAATATAAGGAGATGGTAAAGCAAATCCGGGATGCAACAAGGAGAAGCAATGCAGTGATAGTGGACACTGTTTTAAAACATTTAAACAGAAGGGTCTAGAGTAAGCTAAACAATGTTCATGCAAATTATGTCCTAATGTTGCAAGCATTAAAAATGTTTCCAAGGGATAAAGAATTGGCTATCCCATTGCTAAACAAATGGAGCCCTAGAATGGAGAAGTTGAAATTCATGGCAGTAGGGGCAAAACAACATGGTGATAAATATCCTACTGTTATAGCAACATATAAATTGGTCAAGGGAATTGCTGAGCATAAGTTTTAGGGATTTTCCGCCCCTATGGAATCCAAGATTAAATTGTTGAAAGATGTGTATGATGGAAAGGACCTGACCCCATTGCCTCATATTTTACATATTGAGGATGAAATTAAACCCCTGCAGGTTTGGAAGGAGCAAATGAACAATATAATGATGTCTCAAACACATGAGATATGCAAAAATGCTGACATCTGCATGCTAGAGAATACATTGGAAAAGTTGTCTTTTGTTATAAGTTTCTTAGAGAACTTTGATAAAAAGGCCACATCGATAATGGTATAGTATGCTCCCTATCGAAACAAGGTTGATTAGGTTGTGGCTTTCTAGTGGCCTTCTGAGGAGGAGTTTTAATTATGGAAAAAGGTGTTCACTGATGAACTGGAATTATGAGTGTTATAGTTGAGAATTGCAACTAGGTCATGTATAATACAGGTCTGGCCTTAGATATTATATTCTAAAATTGCATTCTCCTTTTGAATCCAAGTACAGGGTGCTGAGGTGGAGTTAATACTGTAACGGCTAAGCATGCCTTCGATATATGGGGAGCAGCCTTTGGAGCGATGTTTTCTTTCCTCCTTATCAACTAATGATGATCTTTGTCTTATGCTCTCCACTCACATAATAGAATTGTAACTGAATCAAAAGTTAGCGGTCCAATAAAAAATGGACATGAGTAATCTCTGACCTAAAGCTTGTTGGCTCCCTTGTTTTATAAAAGGGAATTTTGGGCCGAGAGAGTGGTCTATTGAAATATCCAAAATATGAGAAATAAGGGTCTAGTAATATAGAGAGTATGAATTGTAAGTCCAGGTTTTAAAAAGTTTTGAGTCAGATTGGAGAACTTTGTTAATCATGGGGTTTTTGAGCATGTTTGTATCAAACTTGTGAATATTTGGAGTTTATTTTCTCTCCTATTGTGTTATGTTACATGGATTATTAATGAAATATTGATCAAAGATGATTTTCATTGATTTTCATTTGTTCTTTACTGTGAATTATGTTTAACTATAGCTCTGGTTCAAAGAATCGGTTAAATGCTTCAGTTAACCAGTAATTTCATGCAATATAACAAATAGGATTCATAAAGGAGTAATAAACTCAGGTATAGATATATGGGTTGTAATGCAATTCATAATAGATCATAATTGTTCAAAATGAA
This sequence comes from Sequoiadendron giganteum, assembly GCA_007115665.2. NCBI lineage: Eukaryota > Viridiplantae > Streptophyta > Pinopsida > Cupressales > Cupressaceae > Sequoiadendron > Sequoiadendron giganteum. Next base: position 548,435,459 of record CM021109.1, read on the forward strand.
ATTCACCCTGTAGTTCAGTTTTCTCTTTTGACTCTGTGCGTTAGTGTATGGCACTGGAATTTTGATTATGTTTTATTCTCGCATGTTTTGTGTTATGGCCTTAGGATATTTTACTTAATCATTTCCTATCAAGTTACTCTAAGTTGAATTCACGATTCTCTGTTAATTGGACCTAAGCCTTTTCAAGGAATAGCCAATTTCTTGAAGGATTTCATCCATTAACAATAATTGGGGATCTATCTATTGCTCACCTGTGTGCAAGTGAATCATTTAAATGCTATATGTCAAGAGAACATATTAGGGAATACCCTCTTGGATTTTACAGAGTTCGAAGTGTAGGAGAATTAGCTGTATTGCTATTCTTGTTAAGTTGGCCATACTGTTCCTAGTCTTTTATTATTGAATGTGGCAAGTTCGTAGGAGCTTCTAGGAAACATGTGTGGGTTGCATTAAAAAGCGCCAACACTTGTTTTCAAAGTTGTTTTGAGAAAATTTAATAAAAAGAGGAAACGGTGCATGTTGCAGTGGTATTCTGGGTTACAAAGTTGTGTTTTAGTTTTGCTCTGCATTTCTTCTAGGTTGAATATTTTCCTATGCAATTTGGATATATTGGTGAGAAGTGTTCATAGGTGTTATATTCAAGATTTGGTGTGCTGGATCGTCATACAAAAGAAGTTGTGTTCACCAATGTGTGACTATGAATTGTAGAGGTGTCTGGGAGAAATGTTTATGATCCATGTTTCTCTGCACTTGTGTTTTAGGTCTTGCAATTCTGAAGGTGTGTTGATGGTGTTGGTAGTTTACCTCAGTAAATAGGGTTTGAGGTTTTGTACTTCGAAAGTCAGTTTTTCAAGTAACAATGTATGGTAGAGTTGTCTTTAAGTGTATTGGGTTTGTACATTCTTCAGGTGGAAGTTGTTGCAAAGGAGTTTGTTGGATTTTAGGGTGTTTGTGGAATATTCTAGATCACTTTTGAGTGTGGTGTGTGGTTTGCAAGTTGTTTTTGGGTTTAAGGAAGCATGCACTTAAAATTTTAATGGTGTTTGCATGGGTAACGACCAACCTGGTGTTTACACTACATACAAATGATAAATATTTGTTAAAGAAACATGTGGTTGAGTAATGTTGTTGATTTGGGTCCCAATTAATTTTTGATTTGTTTTGCATTCACTTCTATCTATCATAGAAGTGTTTTGGCACTGACCTAATTTGACTTTTCACTTTTGAGGTGCATAGCTGGCCTTGGAGAGGGTTTCAAGGTTGAAGATAGTATAAGTATGAGTTGAGTTGTTGAAGGAGGTTAAGATAGATGGGTGTGATGCGAATGATGTGAAGTGGAGTGCGTTAAAGTGTGAAATTGAGTAGTGTAGTGTGAGCTTTCAAGTGTTAGTTTATTGGATGCATTGAGTAGAAGGTGGCTACAATTCTTCAATCACACTACAAAGGTGTTGATGTCATTGTAGCAGATTCTTTGTTGCATTTGGATGCTCTTCTCTGTGTGATATTCTTTCTTCATCTTATTTTCTATTCTGATAGTGGGCCTTTCTTCTTTGGGTAGTGAGCCCTCCGACAATGAGCCCTATTGTATTTAGTGTTGATATTACTTATATTGTGAGCTAATCCTCACCGTGGTTTTTCCATTCTTGGGTTTTCCACATAAATTTGGTGTTCTCTTGTATATGGTGTTAAGTTGTTTTAGTTTATGCTATTTTTTTCATGCTAATTCATCATTACAATAATTAAGGGTTAAACAAATGATTGTGGTTTTTGAAGCTTTAAGGTACAACTAATTCACCCCCCTCTCAGTTGTCTTGTGCATTCAACAAAATGTAGCATCGTAAATTGTTACCCTTGACAATTTCACACTAGGTCTTGTTTCCCCCTATGTGCTTGGACCTAATTATGCACCTAATTTCGTAAATTATGCATTCCATGGCGCATTTTATCATTTATTGGAAAATAAAATATGTAAAACCCAAGTATGCATTTAATATTTTCCCTTGACACTTTGGATCCCAAAAAAAGTGGGATATGGACTAGGGCACCCTGTGCCCCTGTCCTCTTAAAATGGCCCCAAATTTAAATATGTTGTGTCAATAATTTATTATGTGAAATTCAAATCCTAATTGTCAACCATCGAGATTTGATTTTTGGGAAGTTAGAAGAATTGCATATAAATACATAGTATTTTCACAATTTTAATTAAGGATAAATTATTGAGCAAATTGAAGATCCTAAAACCAATCAAGGGTAGTCAAGAGTGGATTTATCAACATTATTGCAACATTATTTTCAGTCAAGCATCATGCTAATCCTTCATCATGTTTTTATGTAATTTTGTTCACGTTTTGTGAGTGTTAACCCTTGTAGGCCTTCAAATCCAATCAAGTCAAGTTGCAATCAATCCTTGAAGGTGAGGAGAATAAATTTAGTCCATCAAGGAGATAAAATCAGATTGGTGAGTTGCAACAAGTTATCAATTCATTACTCCATTGTTATTTAGCCTCTATCCCTCAAAAGGATAAGCTCTCTTTATGATCAATTTTTCCATTGTGGAGGTAGAAATACCAACACGGGGTTTGAGTGATGGCATAAACCTTCCCTTCCTATTGAGTGTGCGGGTTGAAAATCTAAAGAGGAATGAAAGAAGATTGATGATAATTTTCTCGTTTTTACATTCAAACCCCACAACTTGACAAGATATGGAAACTCCATCATCTCAATAACAAACGAAGATGCAACAATGAGATCTAGAAGGAAGAAGCCATAGAACAGGGACTTGAGCCCTATGAAGTCAATTTTTGGTTTTAAATCCCCAATCTAGGACCCCCTTGGTGCCCTTGTCCACCTAGATTAGGCTCAAATTCAAATCAAAGGTGCACTAATATCTGCTCTGTTAATTTCTAGTCTTCAACTTTAGTTATTAGTTTCTAGTCTATCTATATTCATACCAAAATAGTGCATTTTCATAATTAGCTAGTTGTATCATTACATTTCCTCAAAAATCAATTCCCACCTCCTCAAAAAAAATGGAATTGCAGATCAAGGATTGATTGACTCACCTTTTAGGTTGCAAGTTAATCTCATACCCTTTCCCATCTTCAATTCCCAATGTTATGTAAGTGAAAGGTGACTAACCCTAGTCAAACCCTAGGAAACACACTTTTCCTACACAATAGTGAGTGTAATTAATTGTTAGGATAAATTGACACACCCACTAGTCAAAATCATGAGTATCCCTATATCCCACCATTCTATTTAGCAAGGTTATTATATCAGAGATACCTTCCATAAAATGAGCTCTTTGTAGTCCTTTAAGAAGCTAATATTTTTATTTCTTTAGCACTTTTAATTGGTGTTTTATAATATTATTTAGACATATTCTCTTCTTATCTTGGAAGTAGCGACTACTTGTTTCAATGCTCAACTGAGTAAATTGATCCCTCAGAGCCAATTTGATAATAATACTAATATTCAAACCATCTACTATGACAATAACTCTATCATCAACAACCCTCACCTCCCAAGTGTCTTGTTTATAATGTTTGACACAAGAAACTACCAAATATACACATTGTACTATAGTTGAGAATCCTCTATCATGAACTAACCCGCTCACAAAAATGTTTTAAAAATTGTTGTTCAAGGGTTTTCTCGCATTCTATTCTAGAAGTCTTCTTGATCAATATGCCCAAGCTAAGTATCCCCCACTTCAACTATTAAACTGTGAATGATAACTTGGAGTGCTTGAAACCATGGTACTTGTACCTCATTTTGGGAGGTTTAGAAATTAATTAGAGACAATGAACTAGGATTTAAGAAAATATTGATGCACAAAATAGAGGAGAATGTTGTTTAAGAAAAGTTATTTTTTTGGCACTTGCACTTTGTGAAGAAGTAGATAAAACAAAAGGAAATTCATAGAGAATAAAAAATGATATTGAAAATCTAACAATTTAACTTTTTTAGTTTGAATATGATATAAGGATAAATGAATTTGCAATACGTTATTTATACTAACCTTTTAAAATAAATTCATATTTGCTACACTTTATGAGAACTCCAAAACTTATATCAACCTTTTGCAAGGTTCACAAGCTTACAAATTTCATGAAAATATAAACTTTGTAACATTTGAAGTTTTTTCATCTCCTTTAACTTTGTCGCATTTTTGCAAGTTTTTCTAACTTTGCGATGATACTAATTTCATTAAAATTAACATCTCATGAAGTTAGTAATTTTGTTAACTTTGTGACAATACAAACTTAGCACTTGCAAGCAAAATTTATCAACATTTTACAAAGTTAAGAATTTCACAAAATTTATTAAAAGAAGCTAAAACTATAAGATTCACAATATTGTAAATTTTTTAATGAAAATAACAACACAATTTTACGAGGTTGACAATATCACAAACTTTATAACTAAAAAGATAAAAGTTACCAAAATATTAACACCATTCATTCAAGATTATACCTAGAAAGATGGGCAAATTTGAACCCCAACATATATTAAAAAAATGTTGGGAATTGGGATGGATTGCAGATTGGATTTGAATATGGTAAAATTTGATAATGAAAATAAGCTACACAAAAGTACATACTAAAGGTAGAGAAAGAAATAGGGAGGAGGTGAGAGGGTATAATAAAGGAACAAGTTTAGGGTATTATGGCATCAAGAGTAGAGAGAATTTTTACACCAATGCCCAAATCTGCCAGTAGTTAAATATTCCTTTTCCCAAAGGATTGAAAGCAAGCATTTGATGTGGAATATTTATGTTGTTTCCGCACCCACCAATAAAGACAGACATATATTACTTAACAATGTCTTTTAGTCCCTATCTTATCTCATGCAATCTAGTGGGGACATTATAAGAAAAAGGGATTTGGTATTACATGTTTAAGAAAGATAGAGGAAGCTCTAGAATATTTGAGAATAGAATGGAATGTGGTGATAGTTAAGCTTCTCATATAAGGGGTTAATTGGTGTAATGGGGTTGTGTTGCTTCCAAACTCATACGTGATCTTCACATAATAGACTATTCTCTTAAAAAAAAATCTTGGTCATTGATTTTTTTATTAAAAATCTTGTTTGTTGTTTTAGTATGGTGGGTTGATTTTTTTTTATTAAAAATCTTCTTTTTGGTTTTAGTATGGTGGGTTGATTAGTGGACAATGGAGTTGGCAATCTATTTATGTGATTAAATTTATGAGATATCAAATATTCTTTTTATAAATTAACTGTTATTCAATAGAATGCTAGATAAAATAATATTTGATATTTTGGAATAGATTTGAGAACAAATATAGTGGAAAATCTACTCACTAATTTAATTGTGTCTTCTCATTGGTTTATTTGCCACCAGCTAAACAAATAATGTCATTCAATGAATAGAATCTATACAAAAACAATTGACTCCACTATTAACTATTTCATTGTCAAAATGAAAAGAAAAATATTTTAATAACAATACAATTTATTATGAGTCCAATAGATTATATCAAACTAAAACTTTTACAACTATTATTCAATATAATGGTAGAAAATAATTTTGATGTTTTGAAAAAATTGAGAAAAAATATAAATTAGAAATCTAGTTAGGTTATTTTAATTATGTTTTCTCATTAATTCATTTGTCATTGTTGACAAGTAGAGGTATTTTCAGCAGCATGTCAAATAATGATATTGATATCAAGATTCAATGGCATAGTTTCTTGAGTCAAATTCATTCTCACAAATAAGATTCGTTCAAGTGCATAGTTTTTGAGTCAAACTCATTATCATAAGGAAGCCGGAATACTAATGTATATGTTAGGTTTTATTAATTGGTTCATGACATGGCTTCACGTCTCTTGTGAATCTTAGATCTTGTATAAATCTGGCAGTTGTATCGGACATTGACAGCTCAATTTTTTGGTGCAATGGCAGCCATCTGTGCAACATCTGATTTTCATGAGTAGCGGTTCATTCAATTGCTAGTTTTTGAGTCAATTAAATTGCATAGTTGAATGGACCACTATTCATGAGAATGAATTGACTTGAAAACTATGCAGTTGAATCTTGATATCAATACTACTCATAAAAATGAGATTGACTGCGCAGTTGAATGAACCACTACTCATGAGAATGAAATTGACTTGAAAACTATGCAGTTGAATCCTGATATCAATACTACTCATAAGAATGAGTTTCACTGCATAGTTGAATGAACCACTACTCATGAGAGTGAATTTGACTTGACAGTTGACCCTAGAAATATCAATACTACTCATAAGAATGAGTGTCACTCAAATTCTCGCAGTTAAAAGAACCACTACTCATGAAAATGTGTTTCTCAAAACTCCACAGTTGAATCTTAATATCAATATCACCATTTGTTACCAATTAAGACAACCTAATAGATACAGTAGTATCCATGCTCCCCAGGAAACTATTAACATTTCAAGAGAAACAACAGCAGACTGTTTACAATAACTGTAGATACTTTATCATGACATACTGTTTCCGATCACTTTACATACTTTAAACAACAGCAGACTATTTACAATAACTGTAGATACTTTGTCATGACATACTGTTTCCGATCACTTTACATACTTTATCATGACAATAGATTCAAAACGAAGAACAATTTCAAATCATGACAATAGGTTAAAAACAGAAAAGAACAATTTCAAATCATGACAATAGGTTAAAAACAGAAAACAATTTCAACTTTCCTTTTGAATTTGCTGATGTAATGAACCGGAAAATTCTGTAAAGCATCACATCAGTGAGAGGATTAAAGGACATTAAGATGATCTGTGAGGATATCCAAAGACAACAGTGATCATAATGCGCATCTTAAAAGATTACGCAATGTTCTGAATTTTCCATACAATTCACCCGAATGTTCGCTTTTCCGCGGAGAGAATGTCACTACGGAAAGACTTGCAGGTAATTGTCGCTGTTACAGAGATCATGTTGCAAACTTTACAGCTAAAAAATCTCATTGATTTGACGGCGTATAAACCTCGATCGAAGCCATTTGTAGTAAAAGGAAATTGCTTCAACCTCAAGAAATGGAAATCGTTCAGTCAAATGACAGAAAGTTTTTTATATTCTTGTTTGACATTGACATATGTGATGAGGGGTGAGGTGTTCTTCACTTCATAAAGCCAAACAAAATTGAATAATGGTTTTTTAACAATTATATTAAGTTTGGTGGGATTAAGACTGAATTGTCAGTTCATAGAGTCATTATTAAAATAGAGTTGTAAGGATGAAAAATAATGTTAATTATATAAAGTTAAAAAGATTTTTCTAGCCTTTCTATTATAATGTTTTTTTGGGTTTTAATTATATAAAGTTAAAAGATTTTTTGACCTTTTCTATTATAGTGTTTCAGATTAAAAAGTTAAAAGTTTATTATTTTTTATTTAGAGGGTTTTTATTTTAGTACAAGATGTGGTTTTTAACAAATTTAGTAATTTCTATGATTTTGTAGTTATTATAATTTTTTTTAAATGTGAAGATTGATATTCAAGATCTTTGAAAATTGGCTTGAAATATATTTTTCTTTATTATATTGTTCATTTTTTTGTTTTGTGTCTTTTTGGCAGTCCCTACACTCATTCTTATACTTTGTATCTCTTTCAAATCTATGGACCAGTCTTAGTCTTTTGTAGACATAAATATATATGTTAAATTGCATTAATCATTATTATATATTTGTGAAACTATTTCCTTATCAAGTAGCTGATATTTTTTCCAACATATCAAATTTAATGTTATATTAAGATTTAGTTAAATCATTATTGAGTCAAAATTATTCACTCATATAAATTATAGTTTGTAAACATCTATCTTTTATAAACACGAATGATTTACTTAACACTTATTACATTTAGATAAATTTAAACAAATAAGATATTAAAACTTGACAAAAAATCATAAATTATTTTATTATTATTTTTATTATAATATAACTAAATACATATCTTTAAATTAAACTCTTTATAACATATATTAAAAAGTATAATACTAAAGTAGAATGATAAGAAGTTTGGAATTCACATTATTGAGATGACATTGAATTTGCCTTTATTATGTTTAGATTACACTTCTTATATCATAAGCAATTTACAATGTGAGAGAGTATGCTAAATATTTGAATTTGCCTTTATTATGTTTAGATTACACCTCTTATATCATAAGCACATTGTAATTACAATGTGAGAGAGTATGCTAAATATTAAATGTCTAGTGAATGTGAAATAATATGGACCTTTGAGTGTTACCTCCTTAATAGGGTATGGGTTTAAGAAACTAAAATGGATTTTATTATTGGTTTGTGGGAATAGTTTAAATTTTGAATGAGACGTTGGAATAATTTAAATTCTAAGGAGAATTTTGAACAAGATAGTCATTTCTTTTTCTGAGATAAAATAATAATTTTATTTTTATTTTTTTATACGTTATAAATAATTAAGTTGAATTTTAAGTATTAATATTTTTTTTAATAATTAGTTAAGACATAAGGTGTTAGAAATTTGGTTGTTGAAGGGTCACTCTTAGTTGGTTTCAAAACTTTCTTTGACCAACTCTTGAATTATCTTAATAATTCACAAACACTTCAATTTTACATTATGTAATATTAGAAACTAGATACTCTATAACTTTGTTATTGCATTTTGTATCAATCTCCCATCTTTATCTTTGTGTGTTTTCATGTTGTTTTGACCCTTTGTCCCTAGCTTGAGCCTTTTGTATCCATCTATGTTATATTTTCTTTGCTATTATTATGACTTTATATATTTTTTTCATATGCTTATTTTATTTTATATTTGTCCCCACTTTCATGTCCTTTCCCCTTTTGTAAACATATTTTTACTTTATCTAGTTTCCTTTTTATTGAACCCATAAATGTTGGTCCTATACCTAACCTTCCTCTTACAACTTATTTTCAAGATTACACTTAATGTTACCACCCATTATAAGATGGCTCCCTTCAAGCGTCCAATTTCTTTAAATTAAACCTAATTAGGCATCAAAGTCACTTTTGATGAGTTGACCCACATTAGGTTGGACTTGACCTTTTACTTTCCTACCACAAAATTATTATTAAAATTTATTAATTTTTAGGGTTTCTTACCTACCACATTTTTTCTTCAAGTTTTCTTAGCAAGACCTTTAAATCAAGCTTCCATTGCCTCATTGTGACATAAAAAGTAAAAAATTGAGTTATTCATATTTCTTGTCATCTCTACACATAGACAACACCTCCACATAGTTTAAAATATTGTAGGAGTGGGTTAATTTCACCTCTAATCTTTGAGATAATTTTTATAAGGCTCTTGGACATTCCTATAGCTAAATCTGTATCACTAGGTGGTTAATTCTAGGGTTTTTAATGGCTGAGTTGATTCCTTTTGTGGTTTTTATATGATTTTCATATATAATTTTGATAATTCATATGTTCATCATCCTCTTCCTTCCTTTTATACATCCCACGTATAGGATTTGGATGTGAAGATAGCTATAAAAACTAAGAAAGATTAATATAGATCTAATATATTGTATTCTATCAAACAATGCAATACATGATAATATATTGCTCATATGAGAGAAAGAGATGGGTATATATAAAATACACCACCAAAAGAACCCAGTACCTACTATTCCAAGGGAATTGGGTGGGTGAATATTGAGTTAGTGTGGATAAAGTACAACCAATGTGGGATAAAGTAAAAATGTCCCTAAGTAAACTTAAATAGGTGTGAATGAAACCTAAATGAGTAATCAAGTAGGTAAGATACCCTATTCACATCAACATCCCCTTTAAGTGCAACTTAGGGATGAAAAATAAAATAATTTTAAAACAATCAAAGATGGGTCCTAAAAATAAGGGAATGGTAGATTCCCATATTAGAAAACATCCCCCCCTCCCCCCCCAACCCCAAAAAAAAAATAAAAATAGGGGAGAAGGATAAAAATACCTAGGAAAAATATCCTCCATGAGAGGATGAAGAGAGGTCTATGTAACCCCTTGAAGAGATTTATTACACTCCTAAGGGATCTCACAAATGATGGATTTTTCTCTCAGTGAAGAGCTTAGTAAATATATTTGCAACCTATTTTATTGTAGGATAAAAGAAAAAATGAGTGACCTCTTGTATGAGCTTCTAGATGTAATGCATGTGGATTCAATGTGTTTGGTTTGTTGATGATGGATCAAGCTCTTTAAGAGTTTGATGGAACCTTGGTTGTCATAGAAGATGGTTGATGACTTCTAAAAAGGAATACCGAACTTAGTGAGGACATTTTGAAGCCAAAGATCCTTAGTTGTGACATTAGTGACCCCTTTATACTCATCCTCAATCAAAGAACGATCAATAGCATGTTGCTTCTTGCTCTGCCAATAAATGGGGCTAGAAGTAAAGTTTAAGTTATAACTGGATATAAACTTATGATTATCAATATTTTCAACCTAGTCAAGATATATGTATCCAACCACATCTAAAATTTTACCTACTACATAGTGAATCCCAAAGCTAGAGGTGCCCTATCTATAGTGCAAGATACATTTGATAGCTTTCTAAAGAAACTCATGTGGTTCATACATAAAATATGAAACCATACACCAATTATAAATTAAATGTCATGGGAGTGTGAGTTAGATAGATTAATTTCATGTCCCTTTTTTAGATTAAAATGATTAATAATATCATTTAACTTGGGCTTGATTATCTATGATTTATGGGAAAAAAATATTAAATTAGAATTAGAATAAAAAATACTTCAAAACACTACTACTACAATAAAAGTATAAAAGTTTTTTTAAATATTAATATTAATGAAAGTATTTTTAAATGTTAAAATAAATAAAAGTTTTTAAAAACTTTTGGAAACTTGGTCTCAAGCGCCCATTTTTTAGTACTATAAAAGGAGGTACCTATCTTTGTTTGAGATTCACTTATTCAAGTTATCTTTTTACATTCAATTTTTAAATTTTACCAATTTTTTCAATCTAGGACATCTAAGGATAAAAAACCTTGGTTTGTGCAAGGTTTGAGAAGATGAAAAACCTTTTGGATTCCACATTTGGGATCAAAGAAAAAAATCCTTAATTCCATTTAGGAATAATAATTGTGCTAATTTGTGAAGGATTTGAATTTTTCTATAGTGTCACTATAGTTTTTTTTGCAAGAAAATATCATTATTTCATCATCAAAGCATATTTGAGGAATTACATATTGACTTTTAGATTTTTTGTAAAATTTTGAGCATCATATAGAATTGAATCTAAGTTGTTTTAGCTAGAAGGGAGACATTCAATCATTTTAGTTATTAGACCACTCATAATAGCTATTGTTTACATCATTTTTATCATCATTCATCAACACAATAGAAAATAAAATCCTTTTTTGACATGTCAATGTTTCCAATATATATCTAATTTTTACTAGCATATTTTGATATTTTTGTAAGGATTTCAAGCATTAATTAGACTTCACTAATCAATCATACATCTTTAGCCGATCATTGTACCATCTTGGGTTTCAAGTAAATTTATAAATTATTATTTGTGGTGGTTTCTAGCAACAAGTAGGGGTTTCTAACAATTTTGACATTTTGTAGTACTCTTTACCTCTATCCTAGGCTATACAATAGTTGTGAATGATAAAGAATCAATAAAAAATATTTATTGTTTATCATCTTTTTAATTTTTATTAGCATTATAATAAAATATAATAAACTCTAGATGGCTTTATATTGGTGGGATTGAGCATTTTATCCACCTAGGGTTTATGGTTTCATGACATCAACAAAATAAGGTTTACAAATTATAATGTCTATGTACTTATAGTTTGGATTGATTTTATTTCATAAAATTAAAAAAATATTATATATTTTTTATTGGAGACAATACAATGATATCAAAGTATTGATCTTTCTAGCCTACTTGGAGAAACTGATTTATATAATGTAGATTACAGTTCAATGAAAGTGAAATAAAAGGATATCATGACAATAGATAGGAAGAGATTTATGCAAGAGGCCCTCCATAAATGTCATAAGGAATTGACAAAAACATTGAAAGGATCTACTACCAAAATAACTTAAGCATTGTAGGAATTGAATGAAGCTTTGAGTGCATCTAGCCCTATCTAAAATTGTATAGGAAAAGGAATCAATTCAGCTAATGATAGAATTTTAATCAACCCTCTCACTAAGACCTTCCAAGATAAGATCCAATTCAACCTTACATGGTAGATGATATGGATAGGTATCATTAAGAGTATAGTGCTCTAAGTCAAGAAATTCATCATGATTTATCTTTTGAGGAGCTTTATGAATTAAGGAAGAAGAAATATAACTGATGATGAAAGATAAAAGGATATAATCAAGGCCATAAGAAGAGGCTAAGGTAGGAATTGATAATTAAGAAGAACATTCAACTTTAGAACCACAAGGAATTATTGAGAAGGAATAAATGGAACCCAACATGCAAGTTTAAGGTAAAGATTCTTTGATAGTAGAAGATGTTTAATTGACTTCTAATAATTGTGTGTGTCAATTTTTTTTGATGAGGTCAGAGAGGAAAATGAATTTATTGTTGGATGTAATGAGTTTTAGATTAAGGAATATGTGCCAAATTGTGCACTTCCAAATGGTTAGCCATTAAATTATTTTAAAAGTAACATTATGGATGGAGATACATTTGAAGAAAATATTTTAATCACAAGGATATAACTGTTGATTGTATCTCCATAATTCCTACTTCGACAAAAGGAGGGTGATCTCCTTGCAGGTACCCTAAGGTATGAAAATGATGATCAAGTTTTATATTTCTCACCTCTTCCTATATCAATACAAAATTCTTGTCATCATGAAAATCATGATAAAATTGGTAATAGATTAACTTTTACAACTTATATTATAGTTCATGTGGAATCTTTGATTCAAGTTTAATATTGTTGTTTCGCATGGTATCTAGTTGATTTTTTGAGGGTCAATGTGGATAGAGGCATTGATATCACTATTGATTTATTCATTTGTTGTATTTGAATTGAAAGGAAGTTTATGAGAAACCATATAGGGTTTGTTGTAAATACTAACCACAATGTGAAGGATCATTATTAACAGTTCATAGATCACTCTTGAGAGCTAAGTACCACACTTGGATACAAGATCATAGGTGATGTAGATTTGGAGATGATCACCAAAAGATGCTTTATCTGGAAAAATGGTAGGAAATGTAGATATCAATTGAATAATTGAAATATTATATGAGTGTTGTTAAAGTCAAGATACATATAGGGTCGGGATTCCCCTTTTGGATGGTTGATGGATAAATTAAATAAGGATGATATATCATGAAATCACTTCATAATTACTAGCATCATAAAGGTAAAACAAATTCTAAACACTATATAAAAATAATTTAAAATCTTGTGGGTCTATGAGGAATCAATAAAATATTGGGTTTTCAATGATTGCATCCTCTTGGAGAACTCGCTAAAGAGCTAAAATTAAAGGATGAAGAGAAAGAAGTAATAATTCAAGTATTCCCAAGTATGGCTATAAAAAATAACAGAGGTATATTTTTAGAGAAACCAAGTAGCTTGAACCACTCAATGCATAGAGATAATCGAGGGTCTATCCTTAGGTAAGATACTTCATTATGATAATGTTTGGTTTTATTTTGATATAATCAATATTATTCTCCTAAGGTGGTCACTAAATAAGATACTTACAAAATTGAGCCTTCTTTTTGGAAGTCACCAACTATACATGGTAGGGATAAGTGTTGGCTACAAGAAACATGGAACAAGAACAATACGAATATGGTTTCCAAATTTATATTATATTGTTCTTAATATTTTCATCATTTTTTATACTTTCTTTGTAGTCATAGAAGGTATTTTAGTCACATGGAGGAATATTTCTCATCCCATTACCATTATTGAAGTGTTTTCACCTAAAGTAGAGAGATTTCTCACATTTACACTTGATTTTGAGAAAGGGAGCTCAATTTGGTAGACATGGTACTATATTATTATTAATAATTTTGATAAATTTTATGATTTGGATTAATGATATATATTATGGGAAACTATATATTTGTAGATATGGGGAAATTTTATTTTCTTGATGTTATGTGTAGGAGGTCTCACCTATTAGGGTCAGCAAGTGCAAGCATTTCATCCTACACATTATTATTTAGATTGAAATTTCGAGCAACTTATGACTTTTATAGAAATTTTATAGCCTACACATTATTTTTTAGAGAGAAATTTCAAGAAACCTATAACTATTACAACCATTTTCTAGCCTACACATTGTTATTGAAGGATAATTTAATTATTGACATATGACTATCACAACCATTTTCTATCCCCCATACAATTTGATCCGTAACATTTGTCAAATAATATAGCTTTTGGTTTCATGGTAAGAATATTTGGAACAAAAGGTAATTTTATTATGATAGAAATCTAGGAGGGATGAGAATAATATTGAACATGCCATTGTCACAATCCAATGAAAAGGAGATGGTATTTCCAACCACCTTTTATATGGAAGATGTTTTTGATTATATAAGCAACATTTACAAGGTGTTGTACCCTTTACACGACGAGCCCAAAGGGCCAAAAAGGAGCAAGACCGTTAAACAACAAAAAAGTTTATAGTAACAACATATGAGAGACACAAACACAGCCAAAAAACAACAAAGAGGCAACACAACCAAGACCCAACCACTAATTGTCTAAACCCTCCCATTTATCAACCAGGAGGTTTAACACATCTTCCCCAATCCAGCTGGGGCCTTCGTCTATGGTGTTCTTGTCCATTTATTCTTTGACCACATCTGAGAGCCGACTTGTGAATCATCTTGATAGTGAATCGGGCCAGGTAGTTGACCTTTTGATTCAACTTAGCAACTAACTCATCCACCTTGTCATCTTTTCTCTGGATCTTCACTTCAGCACCGGCCCTAGAATTCGAAGACCTGGTGGAGTCATTATGAATCATCTCATTCAAATCAAAGAAATGACTAGGATCTTCTATGGGTCCTCTATCTTTCCACTTTTCAGGAGATTTAGTGCCTTCAATACTTCCGCCATTATGCTTTGAGTCGTTGGAAATGTCATCAACATGGGTCTCCTTCTTATGCTTCGCCAACCTGTGGGAACTTATGAAACTCGTTTGCTCCATCCCCATCTCAAAGCTAGCCTCTACCATCGTATCCCCTTTAGAGT
Organism: Sequoiadendron giganteum; assembly: GCA_007115665.2. NCBI lineage: Eukaryota > Viridiplantae > Streptophyta > Pinopsida > Cupressales > Cupressaceae > Sequoiadendron > Sequoiadendron giganteum. Next base: position 548,450,704 of record CM021109.1, read on the forward strand.
CTTTTTCGTCAATACATTTACCTTCCTCAGTAATTGGAATAGCCCTCGGAAGCTGAGGCACATACTTCCCTTTCTTTTTGGCCATAGATCTACTGACCTTGTGTTTCATCCCACAAAGGCCGGCCGCAACACTCGAGTGGGCCAACCCAACCTCCAATTTCAATTTCTTTGAGGGATGAGTGGCTAAGGTTTTAGTACCAGGATCATCCATAGGGATGGGGGAATTCTTCTTCGAGCCCTTCGAAATAGTAGGGGAAGGGTTAACGAAGGTATTTTCCTAGGGTTCCATTTTTGAAATGCGCACAATCGAGATAGGTTTGGGAGGGACCAGAGCTGAATAAAATTGGTAAAGCCTATGGATAAGGCTTTGGTGCAGAGGTAAAGGAGGTGGGGAATCAGGGTCATTCATGGCAATTTCCTGGGAATCTTTGATGGAGCTTTCTAGAAAACAAAGTAAAAAGAAAGGATAGCTAAGCAAAATTTTATGTCTGACATGATTTAGCAAAGGTAAGTGGTAGACATAGAATACCTTGAATCTCCCTTCGAGAGTCACATAATTCATGATGGAAAGACAAACTTTGTCCCAGGGCTTAGACAGAGCTTCACGGTCAAAACCCGATTGCTTCTTCACTAGTTTCTCGTTACCCTTAAAGAATGCATTAAGACTCACCAAGTCTTGCATTTTAGTGTGTTTTTTGTATTTCATGCCCTCACAAGAAAGGCTAATAGCCTTACCTATCACCTCTTCATCAACATTGAAAGAAATACCTCCTATGGTGACCCAACGATCCTTCCATGAGCTAGCAAACCGGGCCAACAACATCTTGTTATGGCCCACAAGGTTTTCCATAAGCGGCGCAAGCCCACCTTCTGAACAAATATACCAAGCTAGAGGGTCCTAGCAAAAGTCCTCACAATTTTCAGGCTCGGTGTGAACTCTATCACCGCCCATCTTGACCCACAACACATAGTAGCCAACAAAACACTACCTGAAAATGGATAGCTCGTCGGAGAGTAAATCATTGCAAAAAACTTTACTTTGCTAGTAGGGAAAAGGTATAATAAAGGCAAGGAGCCATTTATACGTGTTGATGGTCAGTCCCAAGGACAACCATCATGCTGGCCCGTAATCAACCATGAGAAACCTCAGGATTAAATAATTAATAATAGTGATGGGATCCATATTTAAATCCCAAGAGCATATCAAATTAATTAATTTACACATTTCCCCTTGCCAAATGAATGTGAGAGGGAGATTAGAGATATTCAAGTACATCTAATTTTTTTTTATGTGAATCAACATGAGCTTTAATTTGAAATAATTAATCAAAGTGGTAGTAAGCATCCTTTCACACGATCTCACAAGGATTTGAGAGGATATGTTGTATTATTGATAATGTGGCCCAAAAAGGTTAAGGGTCCCACCAAGGAAAGATAATAGGAAGAAGACCCTCGTGGCCATCCCTTGGATCTAACACCTTAGAGTCACTAAAAGATGAGCCAACCATTGGATCGTCAAGGAATGCCACTTAATCATGATTAGTAGAATAATATCTCTACTCCAAGAGGATTAACCTTTGAATTGATATCGAAAGGACCTCAATCTTCCTCCAACATCTATTGATCTACCACGTGGACCCCAAATTGGCGAAGCCATTAGCCACTTGGTTACCTTCCCGAAAAATATGAGCCAGGTGATACCTTTCTAACTTAGAGATTAAAGAATTAATATCTAGTAGAATATTCCTTAGGTCCTAACCAAGCAGGTGGTCCAAGTTGATAGAGTCTATCACCATTTTAGAATCCCCCTCAATCTCCAAATTCTTAATGCCCAAAGTGACAACAGTCTCAACGCCCTTGAGTAGCACCCTAGACTCTGCTACCATAGAGGAGTTAACACCAATACCACTAGCATATCCTACTACCAAGTTTCCCTTACTGTCATGAATAACACCTCCAATGCTAGCTGGACCAGGATTCCCTTTAGCCGCCCCATCAAAATTTAGTTTACACCAACCTTCATGCGGGGGTTTCCAAATAATATTTTTCTTAGCAAGAGAATTGGAATTGTAATAGGCATCAATTCCAAGCACTAAACTCTAGGATTTAGCCATCTTGATCTCCCAATCAGAAGGGGTAGAATCCATAAGTTTCTAATTGAGCAGGGAGATACTTTCATAGATAAGCCTCGACCCATAGAAGAAAACATCCTTCAGACTCTTCTCAATGTCCCAAAACACCATGTTGTTCGGTTCCTTCCAAATGCACCAACAAAAGATTGGGGGGATTTGTCTCTAGATTTCCAGTGGTAGGGGGTGTTTGAAGGGACCATTCCATCCCTCAATAAAGGAAACCAAATCAATATTTATGGTCTATTGTAACTCTAGTTTTTGAAAAATAAGATCCCAAACACCAACAACAAATGGACAGTGCATAAGCATATGATCTACAAATTATTCGTTTCATTTGCACAACAAGCACCTGTTCAGGATTTGAAATCCCCTCTTTCTTAAATTATCTTGGGTAAGGATTTTGTTGTGGTAGAAAATCCACCAGAAAAAGTTTATTTTGGGGATTAAGTGATAGTTCCAGACTTTCTTCCATACTTTACTCTGTAAGCCTTTGTCCGAAAATAGACCATAAGTCATCCTAATAGTCAATTCACCCTTACTATCCAAGCCCCAAAAGAAATCATCCTCAACAATCGACATATGAATTCTATGTTGAGAGAGAAGGACCTGTAATGAAGAAGCCAAACGAAGGAGGATAGGAGAAAGAGGGCCACAGGAGATGATATCTTTCCAACACCTAACACCTTGTAACTCGTGCATGTAATCACACACATACCTACCAAAGAATCGAGAAGCAAGTTCCATCAGATTCTTGAATTTTGAGAGGGCCAAAGGGGAGTCAAGGAGCCAAACATCCTCCTAGAAGCGAATCTTATTTCCTGTACCAATTCTCCATTCAAGGCTAGACAATAGGAATTTCTTAATTTTACATATATTATTCCAAGCTAAGGAACCTCGGGGATGATCATTCTCTATACACCTGATTAGGGGCCGAATGGCCAGGTATTTAGCTTTCATAATCTTGCACTAGTCCTTTTTATCTCTTAACTGGTCCCATCCAACCTTAGCAAGCAAATCCTTGTTGGAAGAAATGACTTTATTGATTTCCAACCCCCCCTCAAGTTTAGGAAGGAAAACTCTCTCCCTGCTGACTAATGACATCTTCTTTTCATCTTCAGTACCGGACCATAGAAAGACTCTTTGAATCTTTTCAATCTTCTCAACAATGTTACATGACATTTTGAACATTGACAAAAAATAACCAGGAATACCTTGGAGAGTAGCAGTGAGAAGCTGCAACTTACCCGCATGACTCAGTAGGGAACCTTTCCAACTAGATAGCTTTCTCTAGATTCTTTCAAGGACCGAGTTCCAGAAGATGGAAGTCACTTCCTTAACAATAAGGGGGATGCCAAGATAGATTGAGGGAAGAGAGGCACTCACATAGCCTAACAACATGGTCACATGGTCTTGCAGACTAGGAGTGCAATGAAAGAAGTAGATCATGCTTTTACTGTAATTGATGCACTAACCAGAGCAAGCCACATAAAGATTGAGGCAATATTTACACTTCCTAGCCTCAACCACTAAAGCTTTTCCAAAAAACATAGTGTCATCAACACATTGTTGGATAGTAACAAGATCAAGGGTGGAGGCCGATTTGACACCCTTGATGGAGCCCTCTGACAAAATACACACCACATTCTTGTTCAACACTTCAGCCACCATAATAAATAAATAATGGGATAGGGGGTCTCCCTATCTGATTCCCTCCCAACCTCAAAGAACCCTTGGGAGACACCATTGACTAAAATAGGAAACTTCACCATGGTGACACATTCCATGATTAATTTGATTAATTTTTGGTTAAAGCCAAGCTTAGAGAGAACTTTGGGAAGAAAGTTCCATAGGACTTTATCATAAGCTTTGGAAATGTCGAGCTTAAAATCCATGTTGGGGTTGTTACAACTATCCATAGAGTGAAGAGTTTTATGGGTGGTAAGAGAAGCATCCAGAATATGTCGGTCAGGGACAAAACCTTTTTGACTGGGACTGATCATTTTCTCCAATAGGGGTTTCAATTGGTTCACCAAGATTTTGGAGATAATATTGTAAACAGTATTGCAAAGAATAATAGGTCAGAAATCAAGCATGGACAAAGGGTCTTAAGACTTGGGGACCAAAGTTATGAAAGTGTGGTTTAGTTGCTTAAGCAATTTGCTAGAATTAAAAATATCCTTAAAAGGCAGAACAATATCGTCCCCCACAATTTCCCAAAAGGTTTGGAAAAAGGACAGGGGAAACCATCGAACCCAAGGGCTTTATAGGAACCCATACTAAACAAAACAGACCGAACCTCCTCAGGAGTAACCACTCTCAAAATAGAATCATTATCCTCAAGGATAACATGATTTGGAAGGGGGTCCAACAATAGATCAACTGGCCTAGGGTTAGGAGCCTCCAAAGGACTCAGATAAGCATTCTTGAAGTGGTTAGTAGCCAACAACCCAATCTGAGAGGGAACAATAACTTCATCCCCAACCTCATTTCTTAGTTTCATTATTTGATTTCTTTTTCTATGTTTAA
>CM021109.1:548457737-548485213 GCA_007115665.2 Sequoiadendron giganteum
TTCCACCCCTTAGATAATGGGGTAACAGGAATCACCGACACCTTGACATCAAGAAGGACGAGAATCATGGGCTCACCAACAACTATTAACAAATGAGAGGGCCCTAGAGACAGTGACACATGTGATGAAAGAAGAATCTGGGTTGAAGGGGATAGGTGAGGGGGATCGAGGGGTACCCCTGACACATAGTCGACCATGCACATAGTCAATTCAAAAGAGAGGAACGGGAAAAAAAAGGCATACATAGCCAAAATAAGCTTTGAATACATGTTCTATGTTAATATTTTCTAAGTATAGGAAAAAAGTGATTAAAGAATATCAATGATTTTGATGAAATACAATCAAATTTAGATACATTTTCCAAATAATATAAAATAGGTATAAGAGGAAGAAGTGATGCTCATATTTTGCAACTATCTTGCACAAGAAACATGCCAAAGAATTTTTTCCACATAATGTCAATCTTTCAGTTTTCTATCATCATCATTCTCAACTATTATATTGCAAAATTTGTATACACACAAGTTTTCTTAGTTATAAGATTGATTAAAGAATATCATTTAAAGCTAAGGAGAGACTATGTTGGAAATATCCTTCCTATCAAGGAAGTTATGAGCACCCTGAGAAGATCTCAAGGAGAAGTTCAAATGAATATGAGAGTAGCATAGCATAACAATGATGGAGTACATCTAAAATTATATATTTGTGCAAGAGATCACCAACAAAAATATGAATGGACTTTTCATGGACTTTCCATGAATGCACAATTGGATAAATTGTTTCCTTGCTTGTAATGGTTACTTTTATTTTTTGATACAAGTCAAAGGTGAAAAGGTATAATTGTGCATCACCTCTTGAGTCTTCCTCACCTAATAGGTGATCCAAGTTACATGGGTATTTAAACTTGATTCATGACATTGGCATGATGACACTAATAGTGTTTTGTGGTAGGAGATCTATGATTTGATAGGTACATGATCTAGACTCCAAACATTACAACATGATTTATAATTTTGCAATTTATTTTAGGAAAGAAATTATGAGAAGGGAAAACTATCATGTTTGTTTTTTCATATTAAAATTATTAATAATATTCTTTAAATTGGGTCCAATAATTTCTAATCTTATGGGCAACTAAATAATAATATTATAATTAAAATGAAAGGTGTTTTTAAACATTGGTAAAAAAATAAAAATATAAAAGATAATTTTAAATACTAATATTAAAATAAAAAGTGGTTTTAAATGTTGAATAAAATAAATAAAAATCCTTGGATAAAAACCATATATAGGGCATCCAAGGATAAAAACCCTTGGTTTTTTATGGTTTGAGAGGATGAAAACCCTCTTGAATTCTACATCTGGGATCAAGGATGAAACCCTTTTTTCTAATCTTGGGTAATTTCATCTAGGAATCATAATTGTGTTCATTTATGGAAGATTCATATTTTTCTATGATTTCTATAGTGTTTTTTTGAATAAAATATATTTATTTCATCACCAAAGCATATTGAGGAATTATATATTGACTTTCATATTTTTGGTTAAATTTTGAGCATCATATAGAGTTGGATTTGAGTTGTAGTGAAACCTTGTTGAGTGCCATTTTGGGAGGGATAGATTCAGTCATTTTGTATACTAGATCATGTATACCAACTATTTTTCATGTTATTTTAGTCTTCATTCATTATTGCAATGGAGAATACAATCATATTTTGACATGTTATCAACGTTTCCAAGAAAAATGTAGTTTTTACTAACATATTTGAGAATTTTATAAGGATTTCAAGGGCATATTAGACTTCAAAAACTAGTCATACATATTTAGTCAATCAATGCACCATCTATGGTTTCAAGAAAAAATATAAGTATTATTTATTATATTTTAGACACAAATAGGGGTTTCTAGCAATTTTGATATTTACAACAATTTTTACCTTTGTCCTATGTCTGTAGTAGAAAAAGGGATCCTAGATCCAATTAGTAGATAACTAGGATCAAATCCTTTTCCTTGACTCCAAATTCAAACACAAACCAACTAGGGTTCAATGACTGGCTAGCTACCATAAGGGAGAGCCAATCTCCTAGGGTTGGTTCAATGATTGGCTAGATACCATAAGGGAGAGCCAATCTCTTAGGGTTGGTTCTCTTGAGTTGCACATAGGAGAAATTTTATGTGTGTTTTAACAAGCCTATTTGATATAAACCTTAGATCTAAAAATGTAATTTATCACACAAACACAAATGAAAGTTGATAGAATAATTACAAATCTGCAAAGGAGATACAAAAAGGGAACCTACTATTAAAAATTAGCCTAAATTTGAGGGTCAAGGGTGGTGGAACCCTTGAACAAAAATGATACTTTTTTAGGATCTAAAAACTCTAGGTGGTAGGTTACAACCTGCTTTGTGTTTCTTATGATTTGCTGCTGATGAAAATTTTTGATCATGAAAAGAGGGGGAAAGGTTGTATTGTATAGGGAATTGCCTAAGTCAACCCATATTTTGGTGTTTCCACCTCCATGTACAATAAATTATGATGATCAAGAGGGTGTCCCTAGTTTAGGCAAAGGCCAAAACAATAATTGACTGAAATAATAAATGATAGATGATAATGTCACCTTGGTATGAAAGCTTTGTCGAAGTGATGTCCACACCATGTGTTTCCACCAAAGGTTTTTTCATGGATGCTTGAATGACTTGAAAAACTACAATAGGTTAGTCCACAAACATAATAGATTGTTTTATCTAGCATGCAAAGGATAACTCAATATGTCTTCACAATAAATGTATCATAATACCTTATTCTTCATAATTGACTTCTAATGTTTAAATGAGAATAATTTTTTTTTATATATGTGTTCCAATTGATATTTTGATTACATGTCGATTTGGGATCTAGTTTTGATCCTTTAAGGATTGATACCAAAATATTTAATTTGAATTAGGTCCCCTTTAAGGTAAAGGGCACTACCACCTATGAAAGGGTGATTTTCCCTAAATTTGTCAAGATATTGGGGAATTTAATGTATTTTTATGATATATCCCTAAAATGAATAAAGTATTATTATAATTAATGTTGTAAGAAAAATAGGGTATCTAGGTAGTGTGAAATTGTCAAGGGTGACAATTTACGATGCTACATTTATCCCCCACTTTAGTGAGAGTATGATCTTACATTCATACTCACACTAAAGGAATAAATTCTTTATCAAAACTTTGAAGAGACTTGATATCACCAAGTTGAGGGGTGTGCAAGCCCCCAACTTAGGATCCCATCAATCAATCATAGATAGAGAAATTAGTGTACACATAAAAGAATACACAAAATATAAAAAAATCAAACATAATGTATACAAGGAATACATGAAGAAACCACATGAAATACATAGAGAAAACACACAAAATACACATAGAAAACACACCAAATACATGAAGAAAACATTCAAAAATATGCAAGGAAAACATAATACACACATAAAGAAAACATGATATGCACATGAAACAGAGAACAAGTGTTAGTACACAAAAACTAAAGAATCGAGTCAACAAGGTAAAGAGAATTGAATACATAAGGTTGTCTTAGTTACCAAACACCATCCATTGAATTTACAACATACACATTTAAAAATACTAAATTGATGAGCTACATAGATCTACTAGCTAGCAAGTTGTGTTATGCTAGGCTTCCATGCAATATGATGGGTTTCACAAGTCTAGCAAGTTTGTTTATGCTAGTTTACTCATGAAACACATGGATCGATTGGAAATAAAGTTGTGTTATGTTAGGTGGCCATGAAAAAGTGTTCAAATTCATAGGCCAACAAGCTACATTATGATAGGTCTATGCAAATCACACTTCAGGGAGTGCATACAAAATTAACATCATAGGAAATGAATAAATTCTTACTGTCATAGGGGATGAATTTATAACCACACCTTAGGGAGAATTATAACCACCACAAAGGGGGTATGCCAATAATTTGAAACTCGCAAGGCACTAATGAAAATGGATAGGGTGATATGCCCCCCTTAAAATTAAGGAAAATAAGGAAAATATGGGATCCTTGAAAAGAATACACACCTACCAAAACTATTTATCCTTTCCCCCCAAGTATCTAGGAAGGGAAAACCATGTGAGAGAGTATCGTGTTGCTACCATATATGAAATATGGTTGCATGCAATATTGTAGCACCATGAATGACAATGAGAAAACACATGAAGCTACAAATGCCACATAGTGAGAAGAAATACCATTTAAGAGATATTATTATTTAGAATTATTAGGTGCATCAACACATGGAAGAGAACCACAATCAATAAATTATTGTATTTTATTGCCCAATTCCTAACATTCATTGGTAGAATGACCATGCACTAAATGATATACGTAAAAAGTGATTTTATGAAACTTCTTACATGTTGGAGGATGAAGAGTAATCAAGTGGGATTTTAGAAGCCTCAAGAAAATATGCTTTTGCTCGGATAAAGGATAATGAGTAGGATACAATCCTTTCTCTTGTGAATAAAACTTGTTCACTTACCATAATAAGTTACAAATACAGGAAAATGAGAAGTAGACAAAGGAGAAGGTTAAAAACCTAAACCTCTTTTAGCAAGATGCATTGTAGACTTCACATGATCCTTGACTCCTTGCTTCATGTTTTTATTATATATCCAAATTTAGAAAGCATTTTATATCCAACCCCATAATACTTTTCCAACTGAGATGGGGGAGGAGAAGTCTTATTTAATTATGAGAAGAATTTATTCTTTTGAAAGAATGCAAATCCTTTTTAGGTGTTGAATGTTAAGGTAAAACATCACCAATACATATGGGATGAAATATAAAGATCCCCCATCACCATAATGGGATGATGTTTTAAGATTTTTTGATGTAGAAGAAAATTGAGCAAATGAAACACAAGAATCCTCAGGTTTAAGTTGTGAGATTTTACCTTTTCCTATAAAGGAGGGTGTAAAATCTAATGAACCCCAGTGGTCACCAAAAAAATATTTGAAGAGTAAACCATATTATGATCATTATTTATGATGTGAGAAGAGGAATGACAATATTGTGTTGAAATAATCTCTCACTCTATAGGCTTTGATGATAAGATTTTAGACTCCCCAAAGAAAGGAGATGCAAAATCTAACGAATTCCAATCATCATCCAAGAGTGCATTCATAGTATCATTATCATTGGAAGGTGAGGGTTCCACTTTTAAATATGGAATCAAAGTACTAAGAGAGTTGGAAATGTTATGCTTGATTTGGGCATGTAAATAACTTTCTTAATCTACTTTAAACATATATATCTTGTTATTATATTCATATTTTATTGTACATGGTGGAGAGTGGATGAGACACCCTTCATGGCATGAATCCACGATCTACTTAGAAGGTTATATGAGAGAAGGTATGGGATGACATAGATAAGGGTAGGAAAAGTCACTGGTCCTACCTTAATGGGTAGTGTGATTTTCACCAATGGTTTCCTACCATCATTATCAAAGCCACAAATAGAAAGACTATAAGTGTCTATGAGATTCTTATCCACATCGAGTTAATGTAAAAGGTCAATGCCACAAACATTAAGACTCGATTCATTATGAATAAGAGTGTGTCTAACCCTAGTTTTAATAATGAAAACAAATAACATTAGAGCCTAATATTGGTTTTGGACCTCAAGAGGAGGTAATTCATGTTGAGGGAATGTAATATCCAAGTTCTTTGTCTTCATGCTATCCAACAAGGCTGCTACATAATTCAATTTAACATAAGGTGGTACAAAAATATTTTGCAAAGCCTCTTGGAGCATACCATGGTAGGTAGGTAAAACTTGAATGAAGTCCCAAAGAGAGATCTTAACTGGAGTATTATGAATTTTCTCAACAAGATCATACTCTTTACCCACATGTTGAGGAAGATGAGGTGCGACAGGAAGATATGATTGAGGAAATGGAATGGAGGTTTGCATTTTCTTAGTTGCTTGTTATTTTGAGTGTTATGTGTGTGAGAGACTGCATGATAATTTTTAGGATATGAATAGGAGTTTTAGATTGGTTTGAAGGAGGTCCTATAATGAGAGAATGTATAGTTTGATGCTTAAGAACATGAGAAGGAAGATAGTTGATCAATTGTGGTCTTACAATTTCAACTAAGTTGACTATCTGTTGGCAATCCTCTATCAACATGGTATCAATGGTTGCATCCTCTTGCACCAAGGTATCCTCACAAGTAGGTAAGATATTGGGGGATAGAAAAAAATGAGTCTCATGATTATCAATGATTGCATCCTCTTGTGCCAAGATATCCTCACAAGTAGGAGAGATATTGGGAGAGGTAAAAACATGATTACTTGAAGAATAAATATTAGGTAAAGTGACATTAAGAAAGGTATTGACAATTGTATTCTTTTGTACCATGATATTCTCATCAGTATGAAAAATATTGGTTATCCAAAGTATTTTTTATATCCCCTTTGACAACAAGAAATGGGGTTTGGGGAAATGCCCCAATTTTTTTTAGACAAGCCATATTGTGCTATATCAATTTATTTTTTTGAAAATAAAACATATTGTTATTTTCCTTTTTAGGGTTAATGCGTTGAATTAGGGAAATTAGGGCCAAACTAGCAATGCATAGAAAAAATTGGAAGTTTCAAGACCAATTGTAGAAAACAGGAACTAGATCTAAACAAAAATCAGAGAAAGGGTTTTTCATAGAAAATTTGATGTCAAACTGACTAGACAAGAGTGTCGGCTCCCTATACTATAGGTGCATGATTTTAGTAGTTTTAAATTCCAAAAATCAACTACAATTTTTAAGAATATGAGGTTGCATATATTCAAGTCTTAAAGCAAACAGATTTTTGGAAATGCATGTAAACCTAATTTTTCTTTGTAAAACACACCCGTGCATAATTTTTATGTTTTTAAAGTAATGCACTATGCTCAAATGATAGTTTTTAGAATTTAAAATTTTCCAACTAACTAAATTTATCTTAAAGATGCTAACGAGTAACACTTTTTGATCTTTTGAAATGAAAAACAGTATGCAAATATTTACTTTTTCAATGCTTTTCAATAAAATGTGCATGTACTTTGATAAATGAAAATAACCTAAGATTGCACTAAGATTTCATAATGGAATAACTCAGACCTAGGCCCTAATCAGATATGAAATTATGTAATTAAATTAAAAATATATGTAATTTTGATAAATTGAATTCACCAAGGTGTTTAATGTTTTGTGAACAAAAGAGAGAAAATGCTTAATTTTGAATATGAAATAAATGCAAACCAACATATAGATCTTCAAATAACCTAGGTTTTGAATCAATTTTTAGAATTAGTGCTATGTACATTAGAAAATTATAAGTGTAGGATATGTCGGGTTCACCAAAATGTAGAGTAAAAAGAAGGATACTATATCCAATAGTAGATAACTAGGATCACATCCTTTTCTTTGACTCCACATTCAAACACAAACCAACTAAGGTTCGATGATCGACTAACTGCCACAAGGGAGAGCTAATATCCTAGGGTTTGGTTCTCTTGATTTGCAAAGAGGAGAAATTTGATGTGTGTTTTAACAGGCCTATTTGACATAAATCCTAGATCTAAAAATGTAATTTATTGGATAGACAAAAATGGAAACTCTCGAAACAACTATAGATATGCAAAGGAGATACAAAAAGGAATCTGCTATTAAAAATTAGGCTTGAATTTGAGGGTCAAGGGTGTCTAGAGATGCTATTTTTTGGGGGATCTAAAAATTCTAGGTGGTAGGTTACAACCTACTATGTGCTTCTTGTGACCTATTGTTGACTTTTTTTTTTGATCTAACCTATACACATGAAAAGAGGGGGAAGGTTGTGTTGTATAGGGGCTTGCCTAATTCAACCCCATTTTGGTGTTTCCACATCCATGTATACAAAATGATGATGATCAAGAGGGCACACCCTAGGTTAGACATAGGCCAAAATAATAATTGATTGAAATAATAAATGATAAATGATAATGTTTCCTTGGTATGAAATCTCTATCAAAGTGATTTCCACACCATGTGTTGCCACCAAATATTATTTGATGGATCCTTGAATGACTTGAAGACCTGGAATAGGTTAGTCCACAAAACACAATAGATTTTTGTAGCTAGCATGTAGAGGATAACTCAATACATCTTCATAATAGATGCATCATAATAGATTTTTCTTCATAATTGTATTCTAATGTTCAAATGAGAATAAAACTTGTTTTGATTATAATGGAAAACAAGTCTAAAAGAATTTTTTTTTGGAAATGCATGTAAACCTAGTTTTTCTTTGTAAAGTACACACGTGCATAAAATTTTATGTTTTTAAAGCAATGTACTATGTTCAAATGATAGTTTTCAGAATTTAAAATGTTCTAACTAACTAAATTTATCTTAAATATGCTAAATAATAACACTTTTTGATCTTTTGAAATGAAAAACAATATGCAAATATTTACTTTTTCAATGCTTTTCAATAAAATGTGCATGTACTTTGATAAATGAAAATAACCTAAGATTGCACTAAGATTTCATAATGGAATAACTTAGACCTGGGCCTTAATCAAATATGAAATTATGTAATTAAATTCAAAATATTTTCAATTTTTGTAAATTGAATTCACCAAGGTGTGTAATGTTTTGTGAACAAAAGAGAGAAAATGCTTAATTTTGAAAATGATATAAATGAAAATCAACATCTAGATCTTCAAATAACCCAGGTTTTGAATCAATTTTTAGAATTAGTGCTATGTAAATTAGAAAATTCCAAGTGTAGGATATGTCAGGTTCACCAAAATGTAGAGTAAAAAAAAGGGATACTATATCCAATAGTAGATAACTAGGATCACATCCTTTTCTTTGACTCCACATTCAAACACAAACCAACTAGGGTTCAATGATCGACTAGCGGCCACAAGGGAGAGATAATCTCCTAGGGTTTGGTTCTCTTGATTTGTAAAGAGGAGAAATTTGATGTGTGTTTTAACATGCCTATTTGACATAAATCCTATATCTTAAAATGTAATTTATTGCATAGACAAAAATGGAAACTCTCAAAAAATTATAGATATGCAAAGGAGATACAAAAAGGAATCTGCTATTAAAAATTAGGCTTGAATTTGAGGGTCAAGGGTGATGAAACCCTTGACTAGAGATGCTATTTTTTGGGGGATCTAAAAATTCTAGGTGGTAGGTTACAACCTACTATGTGTTTCTTGTGACCTATTGCTGAAAAAATGTTTTGATCTAACCTAGACACATGAAAAGAGGGGGAAGGTTGTATTGTATAATGGCTTGCCTAAGTCAACCCCATTTTGGTGTTTCCACATCCATGTATACAAAATAGTGATGATCAAGAGGGCACACCCTAGGTCAGATAGAGGCCAAAATAATAATTGATTGAAATAATAAATGATAAATGATAATGTTTCCTTGGTATGAAATCTCTGTCAAAGTGATGTCCACACCATGTGTTGCCACCAAAGATTATTTGATGGATGCTTGAATGACTTGAGGAACTAGAATAGGTTAGTCCAAAAAACATAATAGATTTTTGTAGCTAGCATGTAGAGGATAACTCAGTACATCTTCTAATGAGAATAAAACTTGTTTATATATGTGTTCCAATTGATATTTTGATTATAGACTGACCTAGGATATTTTTAATCCTCCAAAGACTAACACCAAATTTTTTGATTTGAATTAGGACCCCTTTAAGATCAAGGGTACTACTACCCCTGATCAGGTGATTTTACCCCAAATTTGTTGGGATGTCAAGGAATTTAATGAATTTTTATAATTTGGCCTTGAAATGAATATATTATTATTATAATCAATGTTGTAAGAAAAATAGGGTGTCCAGGCAGTGTGAAATTGTCAAGGGTGATAATTTACGATGCTACTCCATGTTGTATAACAACTAAAAGTAATAAAAAATAAATAAGATTATTTTATTATCATTTATCATCTCTATACTTTTTTTTTTATCAACATTGCAATAAAATAGAATAAATTATTGAGGGTTTTCTATTGTTGGAACTAAATTTTTTATCCACCCAGGGTTTATGGTATTATGATTGTAGGCACCTTAAAATTGAGACATCAACAATTATCCTAATAACTTGACCATTTCATCCATGATTGATTGAATAAATCCTTATTTATCTAATTAATTATCCAATTTTCATCCCATTTTAATTAAAAAATATTTTATTATTAATTAATAAAGTTGTTATTCATCATTATTCACTTGCACCTATTTTCTAGCCTAATTCATTTAATTATCCTTCTTCTAATGTCCCCTTTAGATAAATAAATTTAAATATTTATTTATCAATGTTCCCCTCCCTATTTTCAAAAATTAAATAAATATACATATTGATTTACTTACCTTTTTCATCCACTTTCCATTAATTAAATAAGCTCAAATCCTCCACATCCTCATGTTGATTTTTTTTATGCTTTAAGCTCCAACAGATACCTAGAACAATCTAAATGAAAAGCCAATTCTTATAATCAAATTTTCTAAGGGGTTGGCCAATAAACAAGAGAATTATTGAATAATTTTCTTCTCTGCACTTTAGGCTCTGCAGAACCTAGGAGGATAGTCCTATATAATATCTGATAATTCTTTATATAAATTGTAATGGATATTGATCTAAAACAGCTACACTCTCTTCTTTATGACCAAGATTCATAGGTAAACACTAGAAAGGGCTAAATACTTAGAGTTTAATACAATTATGTATATGAGGGTATGCAAATAAAATTATAAAATAAATATTTCTTGAAAGGGAAATTTGGTTCTAAGATTGATGATCATGGAAGAGTAACCAAAATATGTGTCCAAACTGGTGCCTTAGAGGAGTCCAAGGTAAATGTAGATGAAAAATCATACAACAATATTCACGTTCTAACTCTGTGAAAGCTTAGTGACAATGCCTTACACTATCACTTCTTTAAAATTGTAAAATCAAATCTTCTTAACAATCCTTGTATGCACCTAAAACATTCAACATTTCCCACAAAGAAAATTAATTCACTCATTGAGTAAAGGCCATGAAACAAACATTCAATCATAAAAAAACTATAAAGATGAACATAATAGATCATTGATCAATTTGTATTCATAAAAGTTAAAGATATATACAATTAGGAGATAATTGATTGTAAAATTGTCATTGTATTTGATGTTATGAGCTAGTATTGTTATAAAAAATTAAGTTGCATTGACATCCTGTTTCTGCTATAACCTTGACCTAACATGTACAAACAAAATACAAGTGCCCTGCTTACAAAATCTTCTAGATCCTAGAGAAAATGGCCTTGAACTCCCTTTTATAGAAACAAGGGAACAAAAGAAAATTTAGGCCAAGGATAGATGTCACATCTTCATTTGATAGTTATGTCCTAGAGAAATAAAAAATAATGTTACACCAACCTCAAAGAAAACACAAAAGATAGCTTACTAGAACACAAAATTGTTGCTCAATCTATTGGAGAAGATGCCCTTGTCATTGTAATGATGATAAAAGATGGGGCGAATTGCACACCTAACTAACTATACTTTGTTGTCCACTCAACAAAAAATTCTTTTCTGGGCCAAGGATATGCCAAAACTTCCTTGATATGAAGTAAATGGCTAGAATATCCATCTTTTATCCACTTTTTAACTTTCTTAGCAAACCCTTCTAAACCCATCTGCAACTTAATCAACTTATCAATAGGATCATTCCTCCCGTTAGCTTTCAAAATTCCATCTTCAGTGATAGGGCTAATAATTGGAGCCAAAATATTGTTGAATTCAACCTTCCATTCCTTATATTACTTTACCTCACCCTGATCATTTATTATTGTACACATGAGATTAAACCTTAGGTTTTCAAAATCATCAAGTAATTTTTCCATACCTAACTAAAAAATTTGATGAATAATCATGTTGTCTTCTATATCATCTACAACATCTGATATAATCCCTAAAACTGTAGGGGTATTAATATCAAAATTTTCCATCAGTAGCATCTTCTTGTAATCTGTTCTTTAAAATAATATGGGTAATTCTTGTTGACAAAACTATTTTGTACCCATTCCATGCTTGATCTAGCAATCCTAGAATTCAAGATAGTCTATGCCCAAAAACACTATCTACCATGTCTGAGAGCCTCATTTGATGATCTCTCTTTTCTTTCAGCTTCAACTCTTATTTCTTGTATATTTCCTTCTTTAGCTGCATGCTTTCCATATTTAGAGCTATCTTTTCTACATCCTATTTCTCTATTTGAGTTGGTGAAGGAGGTGGCAACAATCTTGAGACAATATTTAATTGTTGCTACAAATTTAAGTTCTCTAAGTTCACCTTCTCTAAATAAAATTCTAATTTCTTCACCCTAGTTGCTATAAACAATGTTGAATTGATTGTTAGGGTGGTTCCTCGCAGTGAATTGGTATATGTCATCCTTCTAACAATTAAATTACCAGTTAATTCATTTGGATCATCAATTACCTTTAGCTTATTGGTCTTAGGAAAGATAGACCACATTGGCAATGTCTCATGCCTAGGATTGAACCCAAAGCCAAATTATAATGCATCTTCTTGCTCCTCAGAGGTGAGCACTGGGTTGTTCACATGTTTCCTTCTTATTGTATAAAATACAATAGAAAATGATATATACCATCCTAGAAGTAACAAGTAGCCTCATTTCTTCACTATTTCCCTTTCCTTCTCTGGGGTCATATCTGTCATCTGTTTGTTCAACTTGTTCCAAAATTTTGTGATTAACTCTTTTCTTCTATCTTCTATAGGGTTCTTATCATCCAAGGTTTTGTTGAGATCTTCTCCTTAATTTTGAAAATGTAATCTCTAAATTCCTTGGTATTAACGAACTTGTCATCTTCCATGAATTTAGTGCAGGCCAAGGCTCTAACATCATCTACTACTTGATCATTGGTATCAAAACTAGTGAGAATTATGCTTGATGATTCTCTTTGTGCCACTAATCTCCTTGGAGGCCTCGTGAATTTTTGTAGGTTATAATCCTTAGGGAACTCACTAGGATCAATTGGATAATCCACCAAGAATCCAATGGGAGGAGGAACTTGTTGTAGAGGCACAACAGTTTTTGGAGCTAATTGCTCCAAAGCACTAGATGGAGTGGGACCAGTGTCATCTCTTACTAGAATCCTCGATGGTGGCACATTTTCCAATAGATTGGTTGTGTTGTCCAACAACACCTTTACTCTCAAAAGAGGGTCTTCAATGTCTATGTGCGCTCCTTTGTATGAAGGGTCCGCCCCTTTCTCCTCTCCTCAATAATTTGTATTTTCACCCACTTCTCCCTTATTTTCATTGCCTTTGAGGTAGATGGGTAATTTATGATAAGATCATCAACATGATAAAATTGATGAATATATGGTGTTAACTTATATTGTGTTCTTGTGTTTTGGATGAAGTGATATGGGTCAAAATTCCTTTCCTTGTCAAACTTCATCCTGTATGGCAATAAACTATTTAAAATTAACTCTAGTCCCTCTCTAGAAGTAACCATGAAATCTGAAAAAAAATAATGGGGAGGGAAGAATATCACGCTTCTTATAGTTTCTAAAATGAAATTTATTTGACTCATTGAGTTTCCAGATAATCTCCAAGAATGGTATCCTATCTAGAACTAATTTTGGAAGAATGTGTGGGGCCACAAGAGACCCATATACCCTAATCACTATTGAATCTACATGGAAGAACTAGTTATTAGTGTTTTAATGATCAGATAATAAAATTGAAAGCACTCAGAAAATGCAACACATAAGATAATAAACACAACAAGATACCCTGGGAAAACCCTCCTCTTGAGGGAGAAAAACCCAACAAATATGTATCTTATATAATGAAGGAATAAGAGCAGAAATCTTCTTACAACTCAGGCCCAACTCATGGCCGAATTTGATACAATGAATAATAGCACCTCTCCTAGATGCAAAGATACAAACAAATATGCTTCTCCTTGAAATCGACCTGCTGCTGCAAGATGAAGCGTTGCTACTCAAGTGAAAACTTCTACTTGGAATGTGAATTATACTAAATGAACTTTTTTTAAATGAACAAACATCACCTTGTATTTATACAAAATAAGGTGACTCTTCAAAGAGGTCGGCCACCCTTAAGAAATAGTAATTTAAAAATAACAAGGAAGGTCGGCCCAAAGCTAATGATATATGATCATTAATTATATACATAAAGTTGGCCTCCTCATAACTCGAAATCTCATGTATATATAAAATTGAGTAGCCATAAGGCTATATTCAATTTTTGTTCTCTTCTTGTAAATCGTGCGCCTGTAAGTAGACTCTTGTGGCTGCATTATCATCAACACTCCCTCTTAGCTAGGGAGGAATACTTCCAGCTGTACAAGACATCACCTCATCGTGATGACGATCAACATGGCTGCACCCATGTGAGAAAAGAGCTTATCACCTCATCGTGAAAGAATATCACTTCATCCTGATATCATTTATCACCTCATCATGATATCAACCATCATGGCTACACCCATGAATGGTATGTACAAGTGTTCATCACTTACGTGATGTTTTCACCTCATCGTGACGTTCACCATGGCTCTCCCAAAGGGTGAAACACAAGTACAAGAAAATTATCACAGACTCTCTCACATGATGTTGTCATGGAGTCACACACATGACATCCACCATGGATCTCCCAAAGGGTGGAAATAAGGGATTTCACCTCAAATTTCTCATGAGAGAAGAACTCATAGCCAAGGGATTTCACCTCAAACTTCTCTCACAAAGAACTCAGTAAAGAGGATCACTGATACTGAGACTCCTTCTCAATCAAGGCTGCATTGTCCACCATACCAAGCCTTTCTCAAAAGTACACAAACTTTATCCTGGAGAGGGGTTTGGTGAGAATGTCTATTATCTGCTCATCAGTGTTGATATACCTCAACTATATAGCTTTCCTCAATACCATCTCTGATATAATGGTACTTGATCTCAACATGCTTTGTTCTGTCATGAAACACTGGTTTGACAGAAAGCTTCACACAGCTTTGGTTATCACAATGAATGATAGTGGGCTCCATTTATTGTCCAAACAATCTTGTAAGGAGCTTACAAAGCCACAATGATTCACAAGCTGCTACACAAGCTGCAATCTACTTTGCCTCTGCTGTACTCAATGCTACTGAGGACTACTTCCTACTACACCAAGATATCATAGCAGATCCCAAACTAAAGCAACAACTAGAGGTACTCTTCTGATCTGTGACACACCCTGCCCAATCAAAATTAGTATAACCATGCAGCTCCAAATCCATACCTATAGAATATCTCAACCCATATCCAACTGTGCCACACAATTATCTTAGGATATGTTTAACTGCAACAAGATATATTTGCCTTGGTTCACACATAAAATGGCTAAGTGCACTCACTGCATAACAAATGTCTGGTCTAGTGTTAACTAGATACATCAACGAACCAATCAGTTGCCTATACATCGTATAATCCACCAGTTCTGAACTAGCTGCAACCTCCTTCAACTTATGTAAGTTTGTCTCCATAGGTGTAGACATAGGTTTGCAATCAATCATACCAAACCTCTTCAGAATGTCAATAATATACTTGCCTTGACTTAGAATCATCTCATCTGGATTTTGCAAAACTTCTAAGCCAAGAAAGTAATGCATGAGACCAAGATTCTTCATTTCAAATTCAGAAGCTAGCTCCTTCTTGCATTTGAGAATGAGGTGTTCTTCTCCAATAATAATAAAATCATCAACATACAAAACCAAAATCAAGGCTTCACTATTTATTACCTTAAAGTAGAGATTAGAATCTGTATCATTCTTTGAGAAACCCAAACTCAATAGGTAATGATCAATCCTTTCATACCAAGCATGAGGAGCTTGCTTAAGACCATACAAGGTCTTCTTCAGCTTGCAAACATGAGACTCCTTCCCATGTACCTCAAATCCATCAGTTTTATCAATGTAAACCTCTTCTT
Source organism: Sequoiadendron giganteum (assembly GCA_007115665.2). Classification (NCBI taxonomy): domain Eukaryota; kingdom Viridiplantae; phylum Streptophyta; class Pinopsida; order Cupressales; family Cupressaceae; genus Sequoiadendron; species Sequoiadendron giganteum. Next base: position 548,473,796 of record CM021109.1, read on the forward strand.
CTATGACACCATTCAGAAAGGTTGTATTTACATCCATTTGGTGAATCTTCCATCCTCTAGATGCAACAAGAGCAATAATGCTTCTGATAGAAGTATAACGTGCCATAGGAGCAAAAGTCTCTTCATAGTCAACTCCCTCTTTTTGTGAGAACCCTCTAGCCACGAATCTTGCCTTGTACTTCTCAATGCTCCCATCAGCTGCATGCTTGATCTTGAAGAGCCATTTAGAAGACACCACAGATTTTCCTTCGGGTCTAGGAACTATGTCCCAAACATTGTTCTTAATTATGGACCGATACTCCTCAGTCATAGCATCTTTCCATACTTGTTGACTAGAAGTTTCTTCAACACTTGAAGGCTCTGACTCAATGATCTGACTCATCAGAGCTGCATAACTGGAGAATTTATTAGGTCTCTTGCTTTCTCTAAAAGTTCCTCTTGGGGCTGCAAAAATTTCTGCCTCCTGCATTGTCCTTCGGGCCCAAAGAGGTCTTTTTCTTCCAATCACAATATCTATAGGCCCATTAGTAGCCTCCAAGGGTTTAGCTGTATCATCGTCTTCTTTAGGTTCAGGAACCTCCCTCTGATTCTCAGGAACATGGTCAACTTCCATATCCTGAGGAAGCTCTTCTTCATCGATCTCCATATGAGTGCCCTTGGATATTCTGAATACAACATCTTCCTCAAATGTGACATCTTGACTAATCTCAATAGATTTCTGGCTCGAAATGTAGATTTTGTAGGCTTTTGATGTCTCACTGTAGCCCACCAGAATTCCCTTCTTCCCAAAAGGTTCCAACTTTGTTCTCTTTTCCTTTGGAATATGAACATACACTAGACACCCAAAGATCCTCAAATGACTGACTTCAGGCTTCACCCTTGAGAATTCTTCCTCAGGAGTTATATTCTCCAAGATTCTATGAGGACTTCTATTCTGAACATAGACGGCTGTCCTGGATGCCTCAGCCCAAAGTGATGTTTATAGGTCTTGATCATGTATCATTGCTTTGACTACTTCCACAATAGACCTGTTCTTTCTTTCAACAACACCATTCTGTTGAGGATTATAAGGAACATTGAAATCCCTCTTAATCCCTGCTTCAATACAGAAATAATGAAAGATACTAGAAGTGTACTCTCCTCCATTATCAGATCTCAAAACCTTGATCTTTTTCTCGGACAAATTTTCCACCTGTTCTTTGAATTCTCTGAATCTTTCTAATACCTCCTTAGACTCTTTAGATCTCAAGAAATAAATCCAAGTCTTTCTAGAGTAGTCATTAATAAAAATAATGTAATACAAGAAACCACTAGAAGATGCAATAGACATTGGACCACATAAATCAGAATGAATGAGATCAAGAATACATTTAGATCTACTTTCTCTACTATGAAATGTACCTTTTGTATTCTTACCTAAGGCACGGCCTTTGCATGTACCTTCATGTTCCTGGTTGAATTTTAGAAGGCTGGTGACCATCTTGTCCATGATAGGTAACGCTCGAAAGTGAATGTGAGGCAATCTTCGATGCCAAAGGTCATACAAATTATAAGAATCATGCACTAGAGCCTGAAGGGGGTGAGTTCATAGCCTATAGAGACACTCATGTCTAACACCAATTACTTGAGTAGACTTCATGTTGGAGTTCTTTTCCCATATCATAACTTTTCCTTCTCAAAAGACAACTTGATAACCCTTGTCTTCCAAGGCTGAGATGGAAACAAGGTTTCTCTTTATGCCTGGAACAAATAGCACATCATTTAACTCCAAAGAAATTCTAGAATCTAAGTGAAGAGAGGAGTTCCCAACTCCTTTCACAGAGTAACTAGCATCATCTCCAATAATGACTTGTTCTCTGGAATCTATCTTACTCAAACTGGATATATGCTCCCTAAATCTGATGATGTTGTGAGAGGCACCACTATCTATCAACCAAGTGTTAGTGTTGGTGGTTACATTGCTTGACAAGGCTGAATAGAACATATATTCATTTGAGTCCTTTTGCGGAGAGATTTCTTCAATATTTGCAATGACAATCTGCTGCTTAGGCTTGAAAGGACATTCCTTTGCAAAGTGACCATACTTGTCACATCAAAAAAATTGGACTTTGGATAAGTCTCTCTTCTTATTGAATGTAGGAGCACCATCATTTCCATTATCTCGATTCCTCTTGAAGAATCCTTTCTTCCCATCTCTTCCTTTCTTCTTCATTGAGTGAGAGGCGAGAACATGAATATCTTCATTAGTTGAACTTTGAACTACGCCTCTAGCCACCAACCTTGACTCCTCTTGAATGCAATCGGCCCTCAACCGATCAAACTTGGGAAGTTTAGATCTTGCAATGATTCCCTGAATATAGGACTCCCATGATAACAGAAGACCATTGAGGGCAAGCATGGTCAATTCTTTGTCATCAATTATGTGACCAATTGTAGAGAGCTGGTCTCTCAATTCTGAAATCCTCATGAAATAAGCAATCACTATATCTCCTTTCACCATCTTCACATGGTGTAGTTGTTGCTTCAATGCAAGTGCCCGACTGGTGTTGTTGATTTCGTACATCTCTTCCAATGTTTTGAACATGTCCCTTTCTGTCTTCATCTTGGAGACAATCAGAACAATATGATCTTTAACACAATCAACCAACATCTTCTTTGCCTTGATGTCTTTCTTCCTCCACTGCAACTTCTCTTCTCCCTCCTTTGGTTTGGGAACTTTGGTTTCCACAAACTCAGCCAAATCATTCTCTTCCAAGGTGAGCATGATTATGAACCTCCATGATGTGTTGTTAGAAGCTCCCTCGAGTCTATCCTCATTTTCAGACCATTTACCTTCTTGACTAAATAGAGATAGACATAAAAAAGAGATTAGGGAGAATGTTGCATAACAGATTTGATCACGATCTTCTTCAAACCCGCTTTGATACCATGTTAGTGTTTTAATGATCAGATAATACAACTGAAAGAACTCAAAAAATGCAACACATAAGACAATAAACACAAGATACCCTGGAAAAACCCTCCTCTTGAGGGAGAAAAAACTAGCAAATATGTCTCTTATATAATGAAGGAATAAGAGCAGAAATCTGCTTGCAACTCAGGCCCAACTCATGGCTGAATTTGATACAATGACTAATAGCACCTCTCCTAGATGCAAAGATACAAATGAATATGCTTCTCCTTGAAATCGGCCTGCTTCTGCAAGATGAAGCATTGCTACTCAAGTGCGAACTTATGCTTGGAATGCAAATTATACTAAATGAACTTTAAAAAAAAAAAATGAACAAACATCACATTGTATTTATACAAAATAAGGTGACTCTTCAAAGAGGTCGACCACCCTTAAGAAACAATAATTTATAAATAACAAGGAAGGTCGGCCCAAAGATAATGATATATGATTATTAATTATATACATAAAGTTGAGCTCCTCATAACTCGAAATCTCATGTATATATAAAATTGAATAGCCATAAGGCTACATTCAATTTTTGTTCTCTTCTTGTAAATCGTGCGCCTAGAAGTAGACTCTTGTGGCTGCATTATCATCAACACTAGTCTCCCCAATTATGCTCAAAATTGGATTTAGGTACAAGCTATTGGGGTCTCAAATATCTTCTTACCTCTTTTTTCAAGCACCAATCAATGGTGTGCTCCAAGTTCTTTAGGAAAGACCTCAGAAAGTACTGCTCGAAGATGCAATAGTTGGAAGATTCACAGTTTCTATCCCAAATATATTCCCATTCTTACATTGGAAGGAAAAACCCTTACTCATTGAAGGATTTGAGTTTCAATTTTGGATCCCATATCTTTCTCCTAAAATATAATAGCATGTGGAAAATAATAGAGCACCACTTAAACTATGCTTATGGAGAGAAGTGAGTACTTTATGGAGCTCCTCTATAGTGTACCCTACATAGTCAAAGGGCCTATTCACACATCTTCTTTGGATACCTACTACCAACACCATTAGATTCACATGAATCTAGGTTTTTCAATCCGCTCCAAATACATGACACAAGGCAAATTAGATCCTCTACAAGTACACCTCAAACATATCATGACTAAAGGGCTCAAGATCACCTTCTAGTGAATCTCTACAATTCTCTGTTTGGTCCTCTTGGCCTGAAGCTAGAAAGCCACTTCACTTTGTAACTATATTTTAACCTATGGTATTCTCTTGTTAATGCACTTAGGTCAATTGGTAGGCGTGCATTCATTTCCAGACCAAACGCTTCATAGATGTACTCCTTGTCAATTGTTACCAAGGTTCCACCATTTCCAACCATAATCCCTAGTATTAGGGTCGTACAATTTTGCTACTATCCTTATCAAATCTACATTGATAAAAATGTTAGGGAATACAAGTTTCCCTAACCCCAACTTCCAAATGTTGCACATGGACCTATCAATGAAGCATTTCCTTTCATATTTCTTGAAAAGGGCATTACCCATATATGGGGATTACAACATCTCTGCATTTTTTCGTTCTTATATGTAATCCTATATGAGAGAATACTAGACGCTTACCCATCCCTACGTCTCTTTTCAAACCTTCAAAATTGAGCCATTATTTCCTCACCAAGTTCCCTCTTTACTCCCCTTGATGTTCCAACCATGATTTACAAATTGGGAATTGAAACCTTGAACTAGGGGTTTTCTAGGGTTCAATGGAAAATTTATGCAAGAATTCCTTTTAACAACACATTTGATATCTCCTTTTAAACCATAAATTGATTTTCTAACCCTATGGACAAATTCAAAAGAAAATTTACAAAGAAAAGAGCTGAAAACACTTACTGCTTTGATTGTAGCTATAAATCCTAGCAATGGTGATGGCAACCCTAATTTTCTCAAAAGATTGGAACAAATTTTCTTTGATCCATTTACTTTTTCTTGGAATGAATTGAAAGTGGATAATTAACCCAATTCATGTCAAGAATTTGGTGGTTAGGGATCAAATACACCATGAATGCTCACACATATGCTTCAAACACATGACCAGTCATATCCGTTCTCAAGTTTAAATTTGGACCATTGATCCCCATAAATCTATGGTTGTCACAAAGATTCAAATATCCTTTTGCGAATAGGAGAGATTCTCTTCATTGAATGACTTTTGGACACATGGCACAATTTCAAAGACTCGCTGGGAAGAAGGAAACACTTTTGGAGCTTCCTCAATAGTGCATTATATCGAAAAATGAAAAATGGTGGGCGAATGATGACACATGGTATGATTTCGCAAGCTCGCGGAGAGAAAATTTAGAAAACATTTTTGGCAGTTGTTATTGATTTCAACACTAACGGATGTGTTGTTTTCATTGATGTCAATGTTGATGGTTGTCATTGATGGAGATTGTTGGCACCTAAGTAATTTTTTGTTAGTCCTTGGCCAATTCTATTTGGGCTAACATTGGTTGGATGTCATGCCATATCAAATAAGAGAAGATTTGAAGAAGTTCATGGTTGGATGTCATGCCTTATCAAAGAAGTATTATTTTTGATGTTCATATATTGCATTACTACTATAATAGAGTTATATTCATGATAATATATTAACATGAGGATTAGATGTTGAACACTCAAAATACTGAGAGGGGGGTAAATCAATATTCTATAAACTATCCAATTATTAACCATCCAATTTCCAAAGCATACTTAATAATTATAAGGAATGAAAACATGAACAATCCATAACACATACAACACATGAACACCTGAATTTTTACATGGAAAACCCAAGGTGGGAAAAACTACAGCGAGGATTAACTCACAATATGCTATAACTAGTTATACGATATTACATAAAGGCTCATTGCTAGGAGGACTCACTATCCAAGCGAACTCATTGTTCACAAAGAAAAGAAAGATAGAAAGAGGTGGCTTCGCAACCAAAATTTGAACTAAGAAAAGTACATCTAAAATATGTTGGATTTAGTTCCTTTGAAGCTCATAACCTACTCTAAGCAATTCAAATCACAAGTCTTTGCTCTGCTCTATATTCACACACCTTCTCTCAATACTCACAACTTATTCACATAATTCTACAAATTTTGCATCACTGCTTTCATTCAGACCATGCATTCATTAGATCTCTCCCTTCATGAACTCAACTTAGCCTTGTATATGTACCAAACTCCATCGCAAACATCAATTAGGTTAGCCTAATTAGATGTAGCCTCGAATTATGCAAAACATGCCTTGTTGACACCCAATTCAAACTAAAATTACCTTCACACTCAAAACACAAGCAATATAGGTTGGAAAGGACCCATAAAAACTCCCTTTTCAATTCACATAATATATTTAATCTTCTCAACACTTTGCATTCATCAATTCGGTCAGGTATAGAACCCAAGAGTAAAAATACTCCTACTAATCATCAGCGAGGAATACATAGACCACAAAATGTCATGCCAACTAAAAAACATAATGCAGTAGCACCTGTTAACCTTCTCCCCAAACCACAATTTATAACTCAAATTCATGGAGGAATGCAAACCAATTAGATAATATCCAGCTCACAAAAAATTGTGTAAACCATATATGTCGATCTTTTGTTACTTGCAACTTTCGAACCACTTATGCAAAACAATTGAAATTCTGAAACAAGATGCCAATGATATTCATGAAAAACATACTAAAACCACAAGAGTAGATTTGAAAGGGAAAAAAAATGAAAACCAACTTAGTGGAGGGCATTGTGTGTAGAAACTACCGGTGTAAACACTTAGCCAAGAAAACCTTTTGCAAAATAGATTTTCTGTAAACATCCATCATACTATTTGACATATATCATGTAATGTTGACATCAATTACAACTCATTAATGAAAACCTTCTTCATTCTTTCAACAATCTCACCCTTTGTCACTAATGGAAACATGTGCCAAAAAAAAATGTCTTTCCAAATATCTTTCCCCCTTTGAAATCAAGGGCAAAGGGTGTTGATCCTCACACATATATATAAGCTGAAATAGCCCCCCCTTAGGAAGCTAACCAAAAAATCCTAATATATCTGCATATGTACAATAGAATCTTCAAACATAAAAAAACCAAAAAGGTATATAGATATAGAAATGGTCAACCCAAAGATGTTGACCCTTGAAGCTTTTGAAGAATGGCTTGCCAAGCAGATTTTGCTTCTTCCCAACTCTTCTTTGCTGCTACAAGCATTTTGTATAGAGACTTAAGCTCTATCAATGTTTCCTCTCCTTCTTCTATAGTATTGGGTGTAAGATTTATCTTTGAAACTCTGTCAGAACTAATAAGGGCACTTGAGATTGGTATGTGATTTATTTTTACCAAGTCCCTTAGCTTCACAAGTTGCTTGATAACTTCTTCATTCTAGCTCTACAAAGTGAGGAATCTGTCATGCAAGTCCACTATAGCAGTTCGGGTTTTATCATCTCTGTCTAGTTTCGGATCACAGGCTTTTGATGCATTAGCTATCTGAGACTCAATCGAGTCCATTTCATCTTTTATTCCTTGTGTGAAATCTAGCCACTTCATGCAATATGAAAATAATTCTTTTGCACCTTCCTCGTAGGCTAGCACTTCCTTCAAGCATTCGTCAACTTTTGTATGTGTAGATGCACATTTTTCTGTGATATCTATGAATGCAAAATTCTTCGAGCTCCCTTTAGGTCTTGTTTTTTGTGTTTTGCTATAGGCCGACTCGATCCTCATATGTTCAACATGCTACCCTTGCCTTTCATCAGATTTCTTTTGCTATACTCTGTCGATGGCTTCCACATGGATATCCAATGCTTTTTGAAGGCATTCTTGCCTTCGCTTCTCAATTGGCTCCTGCTATGCCTCCACGTGTCTTGATCGCATGCTATTTTCAACTATTTCCCTTCATTATCTAGTTCTACCCCACCCACTTTCCATGTAGCTTCCGCTCACATAGACTTTGGCGGACCCCATAGGTGGTGCCGATGGAAAACATGTTGCTACGTGTCTTATTGGTGCAAGATTTCATCAAAGGGAGGGGAGAAAGAGCTACGGGCTGCAAACTGCTGCCACGTATTCCCTCGGTAGGTCTTCATTAAAGGAAAGAGTGGAGTGCACGCCAGGCCGCCATATGCCACCGCATGTTCTAACTAACTCCTCCGAGAGGTGACACTTGTCTGCACAAGGTAAACCAGGACCACTTTCGTCATTTGCAGGGGATGTGTTTGGCTGGGAAGCGTCTATGTGCCATGGCCCAATATTTTATGTTGCAGTGGCCGAGGGGGATTTGCAGCGGCATCATTGCTTTGGATACCAAATCTTTTTGGTTGCTAGCTCTCCAGGTGGTGGGATTGCTAGCTATAAATGCTGCTTCTTGTTTTGGAAAATGAGTTCGGAAGCGACCAAATTTTTGAGAAAAGACACCAGGCCTTTTATTGTTTTAGATTTTTGTAAGAGAACTCATAGACTATGCCATTGTTCGGTCTTTCTATTTTCTTAAGCTATTTGATAAACTTTATATTGTGTCATTAATGTTTGAATGTTTATTTACAAAACTTCTATAATTTTAATACAAATTTGCTGGTTTAGATCATGTCTTTGACTCCTCTTTTCAGTGAATGTGTATGAAGTTTATTTAATGTCATTGAATGAACTATTCATAATTTTATCTCTAATTTATGTCATTCTAGGACATATCAGATTGCTGAATGGGCCCTTAAATCACATCTAAAAGATAGGTTTATTGTGCCTTGCATCTAAATCTTGGTGCATCACCTTAGTTAGATCTTTTATATTTATATCTGCTTCCTTTTCCCATTCAAAACCCCAGTTACAGAAGAAGTCGACTTCTTTAAAAATATAAAGGTCACTCAGTTTAGCACAATTGGTCCCCCATTAACTGAGTTTCCCTTAAAGGCTGTTACCTTGCCAATTTTTGGCATCAACAGTTTCTTTTTTCTGGCATGCCTAGTGGGACTTGCTTAAATGAATCTTAATTCAAAGAGGGTGTATGAGCCATCAAATGGTTACTAGGTCCTAAACAACGAATAATCCCAGTCTGCTAGTATCGCCATTAGGGACAGTACAGGCCTCAACCCAACTAGTGAATGTTCTGCTTCCTCCACCGCAACTGCTAGCCATGTTGCTTGTTGTTAATAGAAATTATGTGGCTTGGGATGTTGGAAGTCCCCTTGTAGCACTAGTTGCACCCATAGTTTGGGCCCCTATCTCGGTCTTTGCTCTAAAAGCCATACCCAAGTTTATCGAAGATGGCACTAGAACATCATCCAAACATCTAGAAGATGTTGCAGATGCATGTTTGGTGCATGGGGTAATAGACCAAAACATAGTGTTAAGGTTGCTCGCGGCCTCTTTCAGAGGTAAAGCACTGGATTGGTACTACACGTTGCAAGCTAATACCATTTCCACTTATGATGATCTTGGATATCCACTCTATGAAATATTTTCAAACGATGGAGACAGGTCTTCCCAGTATCACCAGTTGGAGATCATCAAGTAGGCTCCATATGAAGCCATGATTGACTTCAATGCCCGATTTCACATAAATTGGCAAAGAATTTAGGCTACAATCCACCTGCCACCCGACTTGGCTTTCATGTTCTATTTGAGGTCCATTAATTCTGACATCTCAATGATGATACAGTCACTCCAAAAAAATATTCTACCGTATGCCTATAGCGTTGCAATTAAAGTGGAGAATAATCTAATTGATGCCGGAAAGTTGTCGCCTCAACCCACCAATGCCTATATTCCCTAAGGTATCGGTTCTCACCTAGGTGATGTCGTCTACCACTACAGCCACTCCTCCTTAATCCATGTATACATACATGAATGCATCGTAGAGTGTTGCTTCCACATCTGGTTCATCAAAGGATGATATAAGCAAGATTAAAGAGATGTTGCGGGTTATGGTCAACGAGATAACTATTATTAAGCGCAACCAAAGCGCTCCTCCAAATCCGACCTATCAAAATTATCAAGGTAGAAGGTCCTCTTACCAATAGAACTAGTTCCAAGGAGGTGCTCGCAAAAATTTGCAAGGGAAAACAACAAATCAAATAGTGTCGGTACCCACTTCATTGCAGAGCACCAACCTAAGCTTGAGCAAAGAGCTAACCGCGGGGAAAAACAATTTAGTCGATGACACCAACCCTTGGTGTTTCCCTTGCGGTGATTCACATATGCCCTGAAACTGCCTACATGACAACCTACAACAGAAGGTGGAGAAACAACACAACCAAGGTGTGACACCAAATTCAAGAGGTTATACATATGCCTCTCCGTAAATGGAAAATGTAGTACTCACTGCTCAAATGCAAGGGACATCTCTAGAGAAATAAAATGACATAGCTCCCGAACATTCCCTTTTCACATGGATGGAAGGAGAAGAAGTGGTGTTCACATTCGAGACATCCACTTTGGGAGCCCCTCAAGTGCATTTGAATTACAATACTCGCTCCAAAAGGAGATTCATGGGTGAATCAATCGTCTTGCAATTAGTGAGTCTGCAGCCTAAAAGTGCTCCTGACCAGAATCCTAGTACCACTGCGGTGGTGCCACAATGTCTTCTATGAAGGTAAATTGTTATAACAAGAGCTCAGGAGCAGAAGCCCCTAAATCCGCCACCATTCAATGTGGTGGAGAAATTAAAAAAATCATCCGCTAATGTGTCCTTATGGGATATCTTAGCTATTCTAGAGCAGAAGACATAGCTATAGAGGGCTCTCTAGGAGGATCCAATCATTGAACCAAAAGATCAATTAAATAAAGGGAAAGCTGTTGATCAATCAAATCCAGTAGAAGTTCTCAGAAATACTACAGAGGATATCTCTATTGATATCAGAGCAGAGAAGCCGAAGCCCAAACCCTTCTTCTTAACTCTCATTATAGGGGAGAAATTACTGCACAATTCTATGATCGACTCTAGTGCTAGCACCACAGTTATGCCCAAGCAGATAGCTCAGGCCTTAGGGCTTATATATGAATCATTAAAGAAGGGGCTTCTGTAGCTTGATGGAAATAAAGTTGAGACTGTAGGTCTCATCAAGGACCTCCCATTGAATATGTTTGCTTGCCCTAGTATCACAGTTCCACAAGATATTGTGATCATAGATGTTCCCCCTATGTTTGGTCTCTGCCTATCCTGAGAGTTTACTTCAAAAATAGGAGGATATCTATCTTTGGACTGGTCGCATTTGATCCTAAGAACCAAGGACGAAGCCAAGATGAAAATAAATTTCGAATCTCTACATTCAAAACATGTGGCCGATGAAGGTAGAATCAATTTCGAAGCTACTCATACTTCTTTCACCAAGGAAGAAACATATTGCATTGAGCTGCTTGCAGATGAGAAGATGACTGGAGATTGGACTGATCAAGAGGAGGTTCTATTGAGGGAGTTCATTGATAAAGATCCCTTCGATAATTATCATGCCACTGGA